>JAMXBB010000003.1:124890169-124908410 GCA_024138015.1 Lumnitzera littorea | reverse complement strand
TATATATATATATATATATATATATATTACTAAATGTATTATCTTAGTAATTCTTCTTAGTTTTGCAAGTTTTTTCTTACCCTTCATTTTTCTAATTTTTTGATAAATTTTCATTATTTTTTAATATTTTTGTATAATTTTTTTAATTAAGTAATTTTAATAATTTATTATATTAGTTATATAAAAAATACATTAATTAATAGAATGTTACCATATATCAATATATAAATAATAATTTAATGTTATCAACTAAAAGGAATAATCTATAAATTTTTTTAAATGTTGAGGATTCGAATGAAAATTTTGAATTGTTAAGTACTAAAATAGAAAAAGAAACAAACGTTAAGGACTTTTTAGTATTTTTTTCAATTTAAAATTTAAAACTGTAAGTTAAAATAACTTATTTGTAAACTTTTACAAAAGTTGAAGACTTAAATAAAAATTTTGAAATAATAAGGATAGAAATAAAAAATGAGTTAAACGTTGAATACTTTTTTGTACCTTTCTTTTAAAAATTTAAAAATGTTACACATGACTAAGAGATAATTATTACCAAATCTCATTAATGTGCTACTACCAACAACATAAAATATAACTATATATTAAGAACATATCTGGTTTAGTATGTATAGATATTCACCGAAATAAAAATCTCTTTCTCAATAATGTGAGATTACTTTTGTTTTTAGGATTCCATTGTAAACTCTAAACTTTTATTACCACATTGCTAATAAGTTGGGTGTAATTGTATATAAATAAGTATAAATCAAAATGGGTTAAAAACTATATGGTAAGCTATTAAACTTTTTTATTAAGTAATATCATCGACTTAAAAAAACAAATAACATTAGAATAGTTGAATTTTTAATGCAAAAGCAATTAAACACAAAATAAGTTACTTATGGACTAGAACCATAGAGGTAAAGTAAAAGCTTACTGCAAAATTCCAAAACAACGTGGAAAAAGTTTTAAAACTATTTATATGCCACAATACTCGTTTATATCAATTATAAGAAAAGATAGTTGACATATTTGATACTTATAGCCTATTCAAATCCCCAACTTTTAATATCATCACTTCATTATTTAGACTATGATTTAGATTTTGTCAAGGTCTACTATCTTTTATTTATATTTGCTCATTGTCTTTGATAAGTGATTTGCTACAAACTAAAATCCAAATGATAATATTTTATTCTTGAAAAACATTAATCAAAATAATAATCGAGACAGTATTAAAAACAAAAAAATATACTACTCCAACCTTGAATGAACTTTAAATTATATATTTTTACGTTTATGAGAAAAAATGTTAGTAAACATCAACTTCCATTAACGTCAATGAGACTTGCTTTATATAATAGCAAAGTGATGAGATAATGCAACATAAATATACATTTTATTGTTACATAATAAAAATATTTTCTTTTCCAAATATTAAATTATGAAGTTATACAAAAAAAATTTAAAATTTAGATTATAATTTATACATAGCAACCCTTTATAAAATTCAATTATAATTATGTCTAACCTCTCATCAATAACATATTTTCTTTTAGAAAAGAGGTTGGGTGATTTTACATGTTATGCTATCTTCCTCTTCAATAGTATTAATGAGTCTTTAAATTGTATAAAGAAAAAAGAAAAAATTGAAGTACGAAAATAGGAAGAAATGTTATTTGTTAGGTAGATGTGAATGAGGGAGAAAGAGAGGAAGTGCAATAGTTGATTTTGTAGATTAACCCCTCAATTGTGATATGATATTTTGTTTCATTATAGATGAAGGATAGTATGCTAATTTTAAAAAAAAAAAATCTCTCATTTTCACTCATTTTATCACTAATTGATGAATTTGTGTCTTTAAAAGGGAAGATCTTTTTCTCGTTTTCCACTTTTTTTTGTCATTTGTTTAGCAAACAAACTCTTTTCCCTACTTCTCTACTCTCTCCTCCATTAACCTCTTTTTGCCTTACTAAACATGAGAGATATACCCAATTTATTAGGAAAAATTCTTTTGAAGAAGATAAAGAAACTAGTTATAGATAGATATAATAAAAGGTGATAAGAGTTGTGTAGCGAAATTTTAATGAAATGTTGTATTTAAAGAATAAAGAGATTAATTAGATCAATATTTGGATTTCTTTTGTTTGCTTTTAATTTTATACATAAAAATTGAGAATATAAGATAGGGATAGAATATTGATTTATTCTTCAAAATAAATAAGTCCATATATTAGAAAAGCGTCGGTTAGATGTAAAACCCATTGTCAAAACAACAATCATAAAAATACTCCATCACAAAACTTATTTCTATTAAAGATAAGGTTTAGGCGATCTTTCCTATGATTTAAATATGGAAAAAATACATTACAAGCTCTTTAAATTTGTGCCAAAATTCATTAAAGCATTTGATAAGAGTAAATTACTCTATACTTTGAAGATATATTTAGGCATAAATTGTTCATAATTATGATTCAATTCTTAAGTTCTACGTACTTAATGGTGTAATGTATTGATTTCAAATGAATCAAGAGTAAGGAAATAAAGTTTACATAAAAATAATAAATTTTAAGGCAATCATAATTGTGAGAAGAAGAAAACCTTGAAGTAAAATCAAGATACACTCCATTAAGAGCATGATAATGAAAGATTGGAACGATCAACACTGATCACATCCTTCATTATGGGACTAATTAAGGAAGTTCTTCTGATCCCCTTATCAGTCACACCTATGATTGTATATCTTGATCATGGGTGTAATGAGATGATATCTTTGCAAGGAAGAATTTAGGTCCATTATCACAATCGTGATTAGTGTAAATTTTTGTTTTTCAAGACCAGCACATCCAAAGTCACAAGCGTGATGAAAGTAGACATGATCGTCCTTCTTTAATTTTATCACACGAACCAATGTGTGGAATGGGACTTAATACTAGGCGATATCTTCAAGTGATGTATTTTCAAGCCCTTTAATGAGAAGAATACAAAAATATCACAATTTTCAAACAATAGAGAGATATCATAACCAACATCATCAAGAACAGAACATCACATCACCAACCCATAAAAATACCTATTCATCTATCTTGCACCATTTTGTATTTTGTTTTGATTTTCTTTAGTACAATCATTAGTATGAATCGTATTCTTCCCGGAATTACTCAAGAGAGCCTACAGGACTTCATTGTTCGTAAATTTGTGAGACTTCTACAGTGAAATAAAAAAGGGTTTTACTTTTTACTTTTTACTTTTTATTTATTCTATATTCTATTTTTGTTTAATTATGAATTTTGTTAGTGTATGTTATCGTTTTATCATGAGTGAATAGTACGTTAGGACTTGCTATATCCGCTTAGTATGATTAAGTGCATGAAATAATAGTTTCCTGATATTTGTTATTCCCGATGAGTTGAACTTAATTAATCTAAATACGGTGTAAGGCACAACATTAACTTAAGCTAGATTTCAATAGAATATGTCGAGAAATAATTCTTACTCCCGATATTAGAGATATTATTAGGAAAGTTGTTGCATCTTAAGGAAATCGATAAATTAACATGACATGAATGTGATCCGAGTTGGCTATTAATTTAAAAGAGGTTCTAATAGACACAATTAGGATTAGAAGTAAGTAATTCCGAGAAGAATGTTTGCATACTCGTAATTTCTTGTAGATAACAAGTATTAAGATAAAAAAAAGGTATATTGGTAGTATCATACTGAATGATGAAGTAAGTCTATATGTTAATCATTGTAGTATTAATAGTTTTTATAGTATTTGTGTTCGATAAAAGTTATTTTGGATTAGTGTAGTTTAGGTACTAAATTAGATATTTTAATCTTTTCATCAATTAATAAATTTGGTTGCTAGATCATAGGAACATTTATTAGTACTAGTGCTTCAATCTGTTCTCGATGGAGATGACTCTATACTCATCCGTGCTATAAAACGATAGATACACTCTATTGAACCAAGTTAAGGATAGAATATAGGTTTACAAATTATAAAACTCGGAAGTTGATCAGCATTCTACATTTTGAATAAGTCAATTAAATGCTCAATTCTTCAGCAAAAACTCAATTAATTGATTGCTTTTAGATGAGTTATCCAAGTATATAAATCAAACTAGTATGAGAAAAACTAAATTCTTATCGCTTTAGTGTGGTGTTATTTCTTCTCCTTATTAGAGAAGATGTAGTGAAAAAAGAAAAAATAGGAGAAATGAAGGCAAAGGAAAAAAGAGGGTAAGTCATCCATCTAAAATTGAGTCAATTGAATAAACATAACAAGAAAATGACAAAGGCAATAATCAAGCTGATCAGGAGACGCATTAAAGAACAAAAATGTGTTTGATTTGTAACAAAAAGAAATAAATGAGTAAGTGAATATGTTAGAATTGTACTTTTAGTTGTATAATAAGAATACATTTAGCTAATAGTTTAATTAAATTGTTAGTTACTTTGGTGAAATATTTGTATATTTTTTCAATAGTTATATGTTCAGATTCTTTTTTATCTTTGTCAATTTTGTATAACTTTCAAGCTTAGTTTAAATCTTCTAATTGATATATTGAATATAAGTATATGTTATTAAAGCTTAAATAATCGGTTTCTTCCCTTCATTTATTTCCACATTGATTTGGCCTTCATTACCATTCACAAATTGGAACTTTATATTATTCTTCTAATCTTAACTACTACAATAGGAAATGCCTTATGTCTTATGTCTCTGACAAAACAAATGATTCAACTCATAGAAAATTAATATTGTTTAATATATTTATTCAAAATTTAAGTGTTGAACTCCAAAGCATGTGCTGAAAATGAAATCATTTTTAATGGTCACAAATTGTAAAGATATGCTTAAAAAAGTTAAGCAAATAAGGGAAAGACTCGATAAGAAAGACCTTTAATTTACTAGTGGATGGCAAAGCTACTTGATGGTAATGATATGGTAGCTTAATGTGATAAAAAAATGTATTTTTTAGCTATTGCCATGAGTATGTAAAACATAGTGTAGAAGACATATTAAGTCAAAATATGTAAGCTTAAGTATGAAACTTAATTAAGGATTTCAAGTATTAGGCAAAGTAATCACTCTGTTACTGAATATTACTATATGATGAATGATCTTTGATTGAAATTTGATCCATTGCACACTAGATTCCCAAATTTAGATAAACCTTGCGAATATAATGTTGACTTAAGGATCATATATGATATGATGTTTTAACTAAACCTTTCACTATTCATATGCTTAATAATAGTGTACCTTTAATGAGTGATTGCTCGAGTTTCAAGATTAGTTCACAAGTGAATTGGATGTTCTAAATTCTCAAATTTAGATAAAAGTCACAAATATAATATCAAGTTAGATAACTTAATTGCTTTGTTCCTAAATATTACTATATGAAAAATGGTTTTTGATTGAAATTGGATCACTATGAAGCACTTGAGATGCATTATACACTAAGTTTTCAAATTTTGGCTAAAACTCATGAATACAATATCAAGTTAAGGATCGCATATAATAATCATAAAATTTTTTATGCTTTAACGAGACCTTTCTCTACTCTTATGCTTAATAATTAGTAATTGTATCGATTATAAGATGGATATACAAGTGTATTGAGTGTTCTATATTTTGAGTGAGTCAATTAAGTACACTATTCTTATGTCGAAATTCAATTAAGTTATTTACTTATTTAAGTAGATAAATCAAACTAGTATAAAAAAATTACATGTTTACAATTTCAATGTTGTAGCACTTTTTTTTTACAAGAGAGATTATGTTAGTAAAAAGAAAAGACTAAGAGTAGGTTGAAGATGTCTAAATTATGAAAATGATTATATGTAACAAAAAACACACACTAAGAAAGTGGACATGTCATTTATCTAGAATTTTGTGAGTATATATATATATATAAAGGTAATATTAACCTCATCATGTGATTCATCCAAGAAATATGCCAATAGAAGATTAAATATATCGGAAATCTATAACAAGATGAAATAGCAAGTAAGTAAATCTATTAGAAAATTTATTTAGTTATGTGTATATGTATCTTGTATTCATTTTATACATCTTTTAGTTGCGTAGTAAGAATAACTCTTAGCTTGTATTTCAATCAAATCAAAGTTAAGCTCTTTTAATTGATGTATTAGGTATGAATATAGAGTATCAAAGCTTAGATGGTAGGTTTCTTCGATCTTTTTCTACATTGATTTAGCCTTCATTACCATTCACAAAGAGTAAGATTCCATTATGCTTATAGTTATAGCCTTAATTACTAACGTAGAATTGTCCCATATCTCAAATAAAACTACTGACTCAAATATGAAGAACTCCTTTAGCTAGTAGTTTAATTAGATTTATTAGTTATTTTAGTCATATATGCTTACATTTTTTTGAATAGTAATATACTAAAATTCTTTACTTAGCTTTTTCCAACATTGATTTGGTTTTTATTAACATTCACAAATAAAAATCTTCCTTTTATTCTTCTAAGCTTGATTACTATTGTAGAAAATGTCTTACATCTTGAAGAAAATTGTCGACTCTAAAATGAGAAAATCCATACTGTTTGGTTTATTTACTAGAAGTTTGAGCAATGGACCTTAAAGCATATGCGCCCATCATATAGATTGGAAAGATGAAATTTTATATAAAGGTCCCAAATTGTGATATCTTTTTTGAAGGGAAAATGCTAGTTGAGGCACCTTACAAGGGGAAGGACCTAATAAGAAAGATCTCTTATTTGCTAACGAATGAAAAGATACTTGGTGATATCACGATAACTTGATGTGATAAAATTATATGCTTTTTCTCCTCTATTAAGGATATAGGGGAGATCGTATAGAGGACATACTAAAGTACAAGATATGACCCTAAATTATGAGATCCAATCAAGGATTTCAAATACTAGACATGGTGGCCTCTTTGTTATTAAATGCTACTATACAATGAATGGTCTTAGATTAGACTTAGACCGCTAACAAATATTTAAGATGCATTATGCACTAGATTCTTAAGTTCGAATAAAACTTATGGTTATAATAATGATTAAGAGGTCGTTTAATGATTACCACAAAATTTACGATGTTTTAAACCGAGTCTTCAATGTGCTTATGCTAGTAATCTTATGCTTTTAATATAGGAAAATACTCTAATCTTAAAATTACATGCACAAGTGAACTTAAGTGTGAGAATATGAAAGAAAAGATAAGAACAATTTGAAGCTTCAAAGTTCATGCTTATTAGAATAGTTTGATCCAATTAAGTAGCATTTTGTTCAAATAAAGTGATATTGTGGGAGAAAAGGTAAGATACTAATCAAATTTAGTCAAACGAAGTCACTTCATCTAACTAAAGTTATTGTCTTAAAACATGCAATCATTCTATGAGATACCGTCTAGTGGAAACCTCATATAATATAGGATTTAGAAGTAATACCTTAAGTTGTCTAAGTGGTGGAGAAGTTCAATACTTTAATCTAGTAAGATTCATAGAAGCTTTTGAAGATTTACATCTTAACTAAGTTTTCCTTCGTGTTTTTCTTGTACTTTGCAAATTTATTTATTCACACTTTTATCCTAGGGTTAGATCGGTATTTTGGCTTGCTTTTCATTGTAACAAACATTCAATTTTGAGATGTACTTTCCTTCAATAGAGTATTGAGCTTTCTCTATTTGAGAAACATTTTTCTAGTCACTATTACTAATCTTTAATTGAATCTTATCAATCTATTGCCTTATGGGATTGATTATGGCAATTCTTAACTAGGTTTATTTGTGTATGATATAGAATCCACCTAATTAATTCATTGACCTCTAAAGATTGTGAGTAATATCCATATAGGATCATCAATAAACCCTCTTTGTTTATCCTTGGTAATCATTCATATCCTTTTGTTTACATTTATCCATATTACAAAAACCTTAAAAATCCATCTTTTCTTCATATTATACATGAAATCATACGAAAGATTAGATCTTTGAAAGCTTCGCAATATAGAGTGAACCTCATCTTGCATTAGATGTTGGAGCATGTTCTCTTTATTTAATCTTATGATTCCATTAGGGTATTTTGATTTTTAATTAACCATTTTAAAGAATTGTGGGTATAAGGGTACGAATGCAAAGGTCATGTGTGTATTGTATGACAATCGTGCTATGCAAGACTAAAGGGAATGACTTGAGTTGCATGTATCGAATAATCATGAGATAGGCGTAAGGAAAAGAAGTAGCTGATCTTAATAAGGCTCTAACATGTATAGTGATAGTTGAAGGAGTTTAATGACATTAAACTTTACAATTGATGAAGAACGAAGTTGTATTCTTAAAATGTTTGAATGTTTGATTCTTCAAGGCGAGAATCCATCAAAGTAACAATGTTTGTGCTAAAATTGTCCATTGTCCAAATGAGGAAGGGAAATGGATATTTATAAGAATTGATTATTAATCTTATCCGTTGGATCATGATGATGATTAATTGTTAAAATTAACTTTTTCCCTATAATAGGCCTTAAATGAGTTTCCTTTATGAGCTTAGGCCTAAGAAGTCCTTATTTGATGTGAGTCGAATTGAGAAAGTTTAAAATCAAACAAGTTAATCCAATGGACTCTGCTCGAGACTCTACTATAAGCCGATTATGCCAAATCCCCCTTGATTATCCATAGTGTTGTGAAACCTAGATTGAGCCATAAGATTTAACTTGGTTTGACTTGAACTAATCATAAAACTAGTCCAATCTAACCTAAGTTATACAATGATTGAACCCGATTGAATCTGTTTAATCTTTAATTCTCTCATATATTTAAATCAACTATCCATACTCGGTCTGACAATATTGATCATACTAAGTATATATGGGTTTGACTATTTGAATCTTGTCACCTTAACTCATGAAATCAAATTCATTTTAATTAATGGATTTAAAGTCCAATTTCAAATTTAGTCCTTTTTAAAAATATAAATGAAACAAATATCTAGCTTGGCTCCATACTACTCTTCGTATATAATTAAAAAAAAAAAAGATTTTCAGATGGAGTTTTTTGAATAATTTATTTGGTTGAGTTCCATCTTCATGATATTTGGTTGAGAGCAATTTTGAATGTATGGCCCGTAGTGAAGGTTTATTCCAAGACCCCACGTTGAGGGCACCCGCACCACTCCAACTCGATAAGCGTAAATGGGAAAACCAGCGTCGGCCCTTGGCACACCGGCGTACCCGTGACGACTGACCAATCCAATCATTGCATTTTGCTTTCTAGGGATTTTTTCTTTTCTTTTTCTTAAAAAAAAAAACTTTATAATAATTCTTTCCACAAGAGAAGATTCGTGGTATGTTCCATTTCCCATTTGGCCAGCATACTATTTGTTGTTTTGCCATTTTGGCAGGAAGGTGGTAATAACATTTCTGGAGATGTCTGCCTTTTCAGCATTTGTTGGTTGTCGTATTTCTTTTTTCCTTTTATTTTTAGAAAAGAATAGGTTTATTGTAAGTTCACTTTTATACTTTGTTTGATATGTGTAAGCTTCTATACTTAATGTTGTTTTTAATTGTTTTTAATTTTCTTTTAATTTTTGCCAAGCATAAAATGGTTTCCTGTATTTTTTTTCTGCTTTTCTTTTTTCTTTAAGATTTAGAAATCTAAAAACTTAATTTCAATAATATGGAGACAAAGTGTATATAAAGAAAATGTATAAGAATATATTTAGAATATAACAACAAAAAATTGGAACTTTCATTTTCAATCGAGGAACCTCAATACCTTGCTAGTCAGTAGTCAACCATCATCTTCTTGCAATATTTTTTAAGAAAATTTTTCAATTCGATATCCAAACAAGAATAGCTTAACTTAACTTGCCAAGTTTTTATTATTCAATTTAAGAGGATTAATCATATGGATTTTGTTTTGTTTTTTTTTTTCTGTTTTTTTTTTTTGGTAAATAACACACCATTCTAGAAACTTTAAAAATTACATGGACTTCCGGCTTTCCTAGAAGTCATTTTTTTAAAACTAGGCTAATATATGTGAAATAACCTTATATAGGCATTTACATGGCAATTTTCTAGTTAATTTAATTAAATTTCTTATTTAAACAAACATAAGATTTTTTATAATATTTTTTAGTTTTAGTGAATTTAATTAATTGAATATGTGAAATAAATTACTTTATAGGCATCTATATAAACTTATTTCATACATGATAAGAAAAGAAAAAGGATACGTGCTTGTTTTAGGAGCCATAAATGCTCACTTTTGAAAAAACTGGGTCCACGCAATATACCCTTCTTTATTCAATGGAATTCACCTAATATTACTTGGCTTTAAGAAAAAATACATATTATATTGATGAGCGTTTTTTATAGATGAATTGATAGTCCGATTACATCCAATTTACAGGCTAACTAACATGGTACGAATGAGTACGCTTATCTTAAGAGAAATTGTTTGGTAATTTTATGTATCACCGTAAGAATTTCTAAATTGGTCAGTGGAAAAACTCTGTATTATAATCTAATGCACATCCACTTTATTATTGAATATTGACGATGAAGCATGCACACCAACTCATCACCGGAATATAAAGCCGGCCCCATGCACTAAAGTTATAATCTAATGAGCCGATTCATCAATGTACCCAAAAGTCTATATTTGATAATTAAATTAATATTTCATGGCCAACAACTTTTGGAGGTATATTCACTATTGATTTTCTACGGAAAGAAAAATGGAATGATATTCAACAATTGAAGACGTCTCATTGGACACAATAGAAACAGAAAAATCTGACCGAGATTATTAGTCGGTTCAAGTAGGCTCAAGTTCACGCCACCATGCTAACTTTCAAAATCCTTCAAGTGTCGATGGTGTCATTATGTTTTAAGAGAATTTGATTCATTTGACTTTCTATTAAAGAAAAATTGATATAAGAATCGAATTGATTGCATTTCTTTATTCAATGATCGAATGATGTTAGTTCAATCAAAATGAATCGAGGTTAACTTATTAAACTTATTAAAACCTTTCAGAGATCTTAAAGTATTGATGGGTACGGGTGAGCTATTAACATCAATCAAATTCAATTGGAGTTAAAGTTTGTATGGTCCACGTCATTTAGCGTCCGAATTCTGAATGACCCGATTATTATGGTCTTCTAACAAATTTTAGGGTGTAATTAATTTGCAAAGAATATCTTTTGAACTTTTTAAATGTTAATTTTAATTTAATTATAAAAGGAAACCTAGTGGCTTCTAACTGGCATTGATAATTTTAAATTAGATTTGGTTGAATGATGTGATTATATGTCTACTCGAACAATTAATTGTAAAAATAACACAATACTTTGAGTATTGTTGCACACTTCTTATGGAGGTGATATCATTTTTACTTTTTAAACTATTTTTTTTTTTTAAATAATCAAATGATTGTAATTAATTATGAAACATAGTTTTCAAGACCCATTGGTTTAATAGATCCAAAATAGTCAGGGGTCTAGACCTATACAACCCAATAGGCCCATACCTGTTTGCTCAAAAAGAAAAGAAAAAAAAAAAAGAAAATGAATAGATAGTGCATAATGAAATAAAATATAAAATTAAAAATTGAAAAGTCAAATGATATTAAACATTTAAACTAATTACATACCACTTGGAGACAATTATTACCTATTTACAATATTTAATGTGCTGCTATTAACAACATTAAAAAATATATGAACATTAAGATGTTTACTTTGGTATATATAGATTTTTATAAAAAAAAAAAAAAAGAGATTATTTTCAGTAACATGAGACAAACTTTTGTTTTTAAAACTTCATTATGGCTACTAAATTTTTTGTACCACATTATTATTATTTCAAGTTAAATCGAACGTAATTGTGTAGAAATAAGTATATATCAAAAGAGGCTAAAAACTGTATACTCTTGAGCTTAAGTCTTTTAATCTAAAATTTATTTTACTTTTAGTTTATGAAAATAACTCACAGTGTTACTGTTAGTGCGTCTAGGAATCAGATCCATAAACTAACAGGTCCAAGATCTAGCTCGAAATTGCAACCGGCCAAGCTGGTTGCGGTTTTCCATTTAAAGAACTATAAACTAACGGAGCCAGTTTCGGTTTGGAATCGGATTGGACCCATGCCTGGTTCTACATTTAACCATGTGCTCCAAGCTCGGACCCCATGAAAATTACGAAACACAATCTAACGCTAGAGGACCAAAACTGGTTGTTCTTGGATCACGCCATACTTAAACAAAAGCAAATGCATCGTTCCCTTAGAAACAAAGTCGACGAACTCATTAGATTACCGCTTGAAACTTAAAAAGAGTTGTTAATTAGTCGTATCATTATTTCATGACACCGGAGGCTAGTAGAATATATATTACTGCAGAAAACGAAAAAATATCCGGTAAAAATGATCTTTCGTCGATCATCTTGAATTATAAACAATTCCTAATATATGATTTTATAGAATGAAAGTAAACTCCAGTCAGAGATTGCACATGTTTTCTAAATTCACTTTAAGACACAATTAAAAAAAAAAAAGTTTTATTTTATACCTTTTCTATTTTGTTTGAGTCGCAGAGTTTGGAAATTAGATGGTGATTACAATTTGAAATAAGAAATGCAATTATTGAGATGAGACAGGGCAAACTGACAAAACTTTATATCGTTTCCAATATATTCATGAAAAAAACAAAAAGAAACGTCCAATGAGCATCAAGGACGGCAAAATTAAAAATACATTACCAGGACCTGACCTATGATCCATTAGAAAAGATTTAAAAGCAATAAACAATAAAAAACCAAAAATAAAACCTCCCTTCCACCTCCTTAATTTACATATCTAACCAAACCGAACTGCTTTATTTTTCTTCAGCTCTACTTATTTTGTCTTGTGATTCCTGCGGTATACATATTGCCAGGACATGATCCTAAAAATTGATCAACAAATAACGCAGGCATTAGGATCTTCCTCCTGACTAAAATTACGGCCGCCATAGTAATATGCTTGCATAGGATGTTGTTGATAATGGTACTGTTGTGGATAATAAGGATATGGTGGATAGAATTGTGGATAGATGACTCTTGATTGTTGTTGTTCAGCTTGTTTCTTATCTTTACCATCTTCTTTCTTATCCTTTGACTCATCTTTCTTGTCCCCTTCCTTCTTCTTATCATCTTTCTTCTCCTCCTTCGCCGGACCAACCGAAACTATCTCCGCTACACACAGCTTCCTCAGCTTCCCCGTCAGCTTCACCGGATCGATATCTCCGGTCACTGTCAGTTTCATGTCCTTGTCCATGGAAATGGAATCCACTCCTGCAACATCATACGAGGATTAATTGCATAAGAATTTGTTGGATCCATCGTGGCCTTGGTCGACTGACTCGGTGGTGGATCGACCACCTCCCCTTAGCTTAGGAAATTTTCGAATCTGGGGAATATGGGGAACGGAAGCACCCGAAAACTTTATTTACTATGAAAAAAAAAAAAAGATTAAATGTGTTATTGTATATATGAATGGAAGGAGGCAGTTCCCTATTTATTTAGTAATTTTACGATTATTAATTAATATCTACAGGTACAACTAATTTGATAGATATGTTTGCCGATTTAATCATGACTATAAATCTCCATGAAAAAGAAAAAGACAATGAAAAAACATAAGATGAAAATATCGTAAATGATCTAAGATATTATGTACCCGCAAATCCGGAGGTTATCTTCATGGCCTTTTTCTTTTCCTTATCATCACGCAGATTCAACTTCAAGACTGCTTTCTGCATCACAAAGCCAAGATAAAAGCATGTTTATTTAGATCTGTATTAACTAAAAACTGTATCCGGATCGACGGGACCATAAAGTAACCTAAAACGTATAAGACATGACTGGTGATGACTGACCTTCATCTTTGCTAGAGTTTTAGAGATAAGGGTCGAGTAAGGGTTTTGTTTTCTCTCTCTCTTGAAAAAATAGAAAGTGAAAGGAGGAGTAAGAGAAGAAGTGGAGTGGGAGAGACAGAAAAAGCGTGAAGGATTGAAGAGTCCGATAACCCCTGGGTAGGGGTTAAATAGGACAGAAGTCAACTAATGTCAAGATCCACGGTCAAAGAAATTGCTAAACAAGCTGTTGCACTTATAAAATATAAAACAATTATATGATTAAAAGTTATATATAGTTTTTCATTTCCTTGAAAAATTTTTAGTTATGAAATTATGTAAAGACATAAATTTTTCGTGATTATTTTTTTCTAGGAAAAAAGACATAAACTTTTCTTGATTATTTTTTTCTAGGAAAAATGCACTTTTGGTTACTTTTTGAGTCTTTTTTTTTTTCTCATTTTTCTAATGAGTTTTTTTTTTTTTCAATTTCATGTAAAGTTTTCTGCCATCCTTAACATGTATCAACTTCTATTAGTCCATAACAATTAATTAGTAAATAATAGCATTAAATCTCTTTAATCGAGTAATTTAATAAAACGATATTAAATATCTTTAATTACATAACATGATAAAAAATAATAAAAATTAGGAAAATAAAAAATAAAAAATTTGTGCAAAACTCTATCCACCTAAACTGGCCATCACAAGGCTAATCAAAAGTATGGTAAGATGGATGGAAAATTTAATGTAACTAACAAAAGCGATGTTCCATTTAATTTTTTTAAAATTTTAAAAATATCAATGACTTAAATAGAAAAAATAAAGTATTAAGAACTCAAATAAAAAGTAAATAAACTTTAATCACTAAACGTGTATTTTTACCTTTTTGTTTCAACTTATGGGAACTTAATGTATGATTTCATCTTTTCTATAGCCGACATGGGATTAAATTAGTCGATCGAATGACACTAAAGAAAGAAAAGCCCATCACCCTTTCAAATAATATAGATGAATCAAAGTTTCTATGTCATCTAATCATTTCGAGTTGCGTATTATTCAAAAAGCAAAGAAAAGAAGAAAAAAAGTGATTTATATTAAAGAATTTTCAATACATGGTAGCTTACGATCGTGGGATATTGACAGGGTGCATGAGAACTTCGCCCAATTCTAATATGATTTTGCAAGAAGACTGTTTATTACGCCATGATTTAACTCTTATTAATAAAATACATTTATGCTGAACCGCCCAACTGTCTTCAATCGTCCTTACACTGTGTCTTTTATACATTTCTCTCCCAATATCAATTCATATACCTCATAAAATACTATACATTCCATTTTCCAAACCTAAACTTTTGTACTTTTATGGCTATAGTTACAGTAATGTCGTGTTCAAGTTTGTCGAATCCAATTCATCTTATAAGAAGCTCGGTGATATTGCCATAAGGATGAGACAGCTTTGACACCTCCACATATTTCACTGAATCATAAAGAAATAGTTCATACTATATGTATATTGATCCATCGGGTTTATATTTTATTGAACTTATATTAAATGTTATGATCTTTCCCACTTTTCCATTTATTTTCTAAACTGTACAATTTGCTATAGGGAGATCGTTTTCGGATATAGCAACCTAAGCTCTATATCTAATACATCCCAAAAATTGAAGTCTATTGCAATTGATACAAGGGTATACCATTTGGTCAAGAGCTGCTTTAAATGAAACCACTTTAAGGTATAGGAAAGAGCAACTACAAAGTATCCTATAACCGTACACAAAGGCGGCTTATGATAATATATGTCGGTATAAAACTCTTAATTGAATCGAGCCAATTAAATAAGTGTTGTTATTTCTAATTTAAATAGAAAAACTCTAAATCGAGGAGATCTAAAAATTTACAATTAATTTGAAGGAATAAATCAAATTAAATAGTCAAAATCAAGAGTTAAGAGATGATAAACTGTATCAAAATAGAATTTAAGTTCGAAAATAATAACGAGCAAGATAACTACAACAGAAAACATAAACTATAGATGTCATCAAGATAAGTAACAAATCATTAAATATAAAAAGGAATCACAGTCGGAGCCATACATTAGCATTGATCATCATTCTTATTTTATTTGCAGAAGTTTGTATGATTCCATCTAGCATTTTGACGTGATTAGTTAGGTCTTCTATCTTATTATTTATTTATGTGTTTTAAAATCTAAATCGTTAAATTTAAAATTTATTTAGTAGTTTAGATTTAAAAAAGTGTAAATAAAAAATAAAATAGATAGCAGCACCGATCTCATAAAAAATAAGAACCAAATCGTAGAAAAATGTTTTATTTATATATTTTTTGGTAGTCTGTAATTGATTTCTAATTCTATTATTACAGGTTATGCTAGTTTCTACATTTTTAAAGTGTTTAATTGATTGATCAAGGTATAGATATAGCTCAACTCCTAAAACTATTTACAAATTGCATAGCACAATTTCTTCCTTTATTTTTTTAAATGTAATTTCTTTTGGATAATTATAATTTTCTAAATATAAATTTATAATAACATTTTAACACAACTCTTAACTTTACATCGATTGTCTCAAATAAAACTACAATCTATCTATAAATGTTTCATAGAAATAGAGATTCGGGCCCACACTATTTGTGTTTAAAATAGAATTCGTGATTGCAATCACTTCTATAAAAAAGAACTGGGAGATTTCAATTCACATTTGAATATCATAGCATCCGCACATTTAATTAAAACTACCCAATAAAGTAATAGCAAAACCCACTCCATCAAATTCTATTTTATTATTATAATAAGCAAAAGCAATTCTATTCTTATGTCAGCAGCTCTCAATATTAAAACAACACCTGCTTATTATAAAATTTCACGAGATTTAATTAAACTTCGTAAGAAGATAAGATTGCCGGTGCCTGTAATTTAAATGCTTGTGGGGCAAGATTAGAGTGAAAGGATGACAAGTACTAGGAGTCAATGTCATGTCACTGACATCATCCATGGACCCCCAATTTTCAAGATTCGTTCAAGCGGGGAGGACACGTCGGCCCCCAAGCCCTGCCGCTGAAGTTGAAAGTCCAGCCTGGAGTCAACAAGAAACCACCTTCCTAAGGCCTTCCTAACCGATTGCTAATCCGGAGATTTTATAATTTCGTTCAGTATTTTAATTCATCTCATCGTTTATTTTTATTTTCTAAACTTAAACTATTGAATTAATAGTTTATTTAATAGTTTAAATTTAAAATAATATAAATTAATAATAAAATAGATAATAGAATCGATTTTGTAAAAACAAAAAATAAAAACTGAAACTGTAAAAAAATCCTTTAATATCATTATTTATCACATATATATATATAAATGATTTATCAATATCAATAGAATTTGAAAATATGATAGTATATATAAATATAAATAATAATTATTTTAGAAATTATCTATTAACAGTAGCATATGCTAAAACTTTATTAATATTTATTCATTATATATATATATATATACGTGTAACATATAATATTCAATAAAAATCTTCTCATTGTTTTGTCCAACACTTCTTTCTTGATTTTTTAAAATTTTTTTAATTCTTTTTATTTCTTAATAAGCGTGTTATCAATTAATGGGGTATTTTTATTGCACGAAATGTTAATCGATGTCTTATAGAAGATGTTAAGAGTTAAAAGAAAAAACATTTATATTTTTTCATGCCGTTTATCTTTTTTATAAAATGTACCATTAATATTGAAAAGGCATAAATTGTTTTTCATTTTCATTCAGTTCTTAACAACTACCTAGATTATTGGTTAACTGGATAAATCCATAGCTAATACGGACGAGGCTACAAATTTGAAGAAAAAAAATCTTTATCCTCGATTAGGGATATTATCTGTCTGACGATAACTGAAGACTTGTAAAATTAATACACCGAATAGTAGTTCTAATCTTTCAAGGAAGTAATCATAGCCCTTAAAAGAAAAAGGACAGGTCCATAACCAAACAATTATATGGACATGGACATATTGATGTACATCTGGTGGAAAATTGTGTATCGTTGTAGATATGTGTTATGTTGATACGTCCAAATATGCTGCTGCTTCGTCGTCTGCTTCTGTTCCACTTCAAGTCATGATGAAAACGAGTTATTAGTCAAGTGGAAGAATCATCTAAGCAAATTAAGGTGTTTTTGAATTGGTTCATCTAAGCTGTATTACGCATGTGATTGTGTGAAAAAAATAAAATAAAATAAAATTATAGTGAGATAGACGACATATCGATCCCACCAAATTTTAAAGCTAAAAAGCAGCCCTGATTAAACGACCACGTCAACGT
>JAMXBB010000003.1:124630963-124883492 GCA_024138015.1 Lumnitzera littorea | reverse complement strand
CAAAGGGTTTATGAGAGGCGATTAGGTGGACACTGTGAAGGAAGAAGATTTAGAGGAGGAGGAAGATGCAGAGGCAATCTTGAAGCAATTTGATTATAATGAAGACAGGCATAGTGGAGATGAGGGAGTCCCTATTAGACTCCCTTATTTCTATCTCATCACTAATAGTTACTGTACTAATACTATTACTAGCTATGTCTGATACCAAATAACAAAAAAAGTTTCGATGAACATAAAATATCCATTGACAGGCCTCAATCACAAGAGGGCCACCAGGTTAAGAATGATATTCATTACAACTGGATTTATGGAACAGTAAGAACATTACCACATTATGACAAGAAACACTGATGTATGGAACAGTAAAAACATTACCATGTTATGACAAGAAAACACATTTGTTGAGTCATCTTTCTTGGCAATGTTGGTTGGAGCCTTTATTTCAACCCAGTCATCTTCACCAGCATTTGAATTACCCTCACTTTTAGCTCTTTCTTCAGCTGATTGATGATAATCCGATTCCCTTATAGATGTCAAGCAAGCATCTATGTAATCATTAGTCCTACAAGTATCCTTGGCTGCAATGCCGCAGCGAACAGTACAAAGGTACTCATTATGGCTCTGCACCTTGGTCTTATAATATATCTCATATACTCTAGCAGTACTCCGAACATATACTTGCTGTACCTCATGTCTTCCCGTGAAAGTCACTGGAATGAAAAAACTCTCCTACATCTCAGTCATAGAATTGAATGCAATACAACCTTCTTTGACCTTTGCAGGAAAATATGTCAAATATGGTTTTTCTTGCTCAAGATTGATCTTAAATTAAAAACTTGACACAAGAAGAAAGCCCGAAATATGAGAGGTTACTTGCAAAAGATATACACTACCATCATTTGAAGAAAGATAATGATAAAGGGTATTCAACACCAGCAAAAACGCTAAGTCAGTACTATTCCTAAATTACGTGGATAACAACAAAAAAGGGGAACAAATAAAGATTAAAGATGATCATGATAACACATGTTATACAACACAAAGACAAAAGAGAAGAATTTTCACAAAATTACTTAGGAGCATGCATGAGCAACCAAACGGTTCACAATGTCCAAATTGAACTGCAACAATCACTAAATCAGATATCGACAGGACCAGGTCAAAATTGCAAAAAATCATGCTCAGAATGGAAAATAAATATCTATTAGAGGATGATTGGAATGATATCTGAACTTTTTATCAATATTTATTGTGATCTAGTATTTTTCCATACTCAAATCTTACTCAATTCATCAAGTTACTAGTGCCAATGGTAGTTAACTACAACAAGAATGTCTATCGAAAATGAGGAAAACTAAACACAAAGAAACCATTTTCCTCATTTACTATTAACATTTTACATATTAGACCACTACTTAGCTGCTGCTGTTTTCTCCCACCACAAATCCATGTACTTGAGATGCTGAATTAATAATCGAAATATAAAAATTTGATGGCATAAACGTCCAAAGGAAAAAAAAAAAATAGAAGGAAAGAAAATAGAAACTTTTTCTGGGAAACAAAACACCCACGAAGGAACACGAAATAATTGAATAGCACCAACTGTTACTTTTACTTGCACGTTATGGAAAATAAATAACCGAAAGACATACGGATAGGTAATGGGATAGCAAAACCTATATCCATTCCATTAGCACATACCCTCCTAGTAAACTTTGTTAAGACAATCATAAACCTTTAAACCCTAATTCGAGCAAAGCAAAAACAGTGAACTAATCGCGTTCAGTAATTCTTGGAGCGCCAAAAATCAAATTTTGTTGAATTACTCCACGACCATATGTATCAAGACAGCTACTTTCCCAGGACACGGAACATAAAAATCAAATCTTGAATTTCTAATATCTCACCAGCAAAACCCTAAACCTTAAAACTACCGAAATCGAACTATTTCATTTCGAGACTTTTTACCTCTCTCAATGAAAAGGAAAGTGAGTATGATAGGAAGATGAACTTACTAGTGATTTCGCAAGGATTGGAACCGGAAGAAGGCGGAGAGAGAACGAGAGGAGATCTGTGTTTGGATGACTCAGATTGAACATCTTCGTCAGCCGTAGAAGTAGAAGGAGACTCGAAGGTGACCGAACTCTCAAGAGAGCCGCTGGAAATCATCCAGTTCGTTTCTAAGGTCTTCAAATCCCGTCCGCTGTTACATAGTGCAGTTGTTGCGGACTCCATTTTGGTGTGATTCCGAAGTTGAAGGGGAGAGAGAGAGAGAGAGAGAGAGAGAGAGGTATGATCGAAGAAGGAAAGGAAGAAGGATCCAGTATCTGCTCAAGTACAAGAGAGACAAGGAAATCTTTTTTCTTTTTCTATTTTTTCCCCGAATTTTGCTCTGTGTCTTTTATTGTTGGCCAAGGAAAAAATCATAGCATATTAAATTTTTTCTTTTTAATTTTGCATCAACTACAAACAAGGTGAATGCTTAATAATCAGAAGAAGAGAAAAAACAATTCTAATCGTTGGCCAAAGAAAAAAGGAAAAAACAATCTCATACCATGTTTGGGAACTTTATGGAAAGCAGAAGCCGAATGAAATGCATACAAAAGAAAAGAAATAAAAGGAAATTATCGTTTGCTTACAAAAAGTGAAAATGGAAGGCAATGGATAGAAATTATCAAAAATATTTATTTGACTCGACTAAATTGCCCTTTTTATGTTTATTAAGTCATGGGGGGTAAAGAGGGAACATGATAGATGGAGAGAGAGAGAGAGAGAAGAAGAAGAGAGAGAGATAAAAATAGAAACGGATCTGAACAAGAGTTTTGAGAGAAAACAGGCAAACAAACAAATAATGAGAAAAAGAAGAAGAGAGTAAAAGACTAAAGGGTGAATAACAGTGAAAAAAGTTTTTCAACAGAAAAGATAATGAAAACTATTTTCAAATTTAAAGGAAAAAGAAGATCAATAGTATTTTAGTTTAGGGCATTTTGGCAACTTTACTATATTTCCTTCCAATTCCACGTATTTCTCTCCAAATTCAGAGAGAAAAAAAAGGGGCTCCTAAATAGAATCTTTTTCACCCATTTACACTAAATTCATCTCATTTTTACTTATCCAAACATATATTTTCTTTTCGTTTCTTTTGATTTCTATCAATCTCCACTCATCTAAACACAGTGTTAATCTTAAATTATCTATTTTTTATTTGATCTGTCCAATTTTTTATTTAAGTTTTATTTTTTTTTGGTGAAACTAAACATAAGTTCAAAACAAGAGGCCTTACAAAATGTAGCTAACCAGGCCTTCTCTATACACTCGATCCACCGTACAAGTCTTGCAAAGAAAACACATCCGTATTAAGATTACATCCTAAAGCATGACAAGAAACAAGATTCACCTTAATGGCTTCAAAAGGATGAGAAAAAAATTTATTTAAAATGTGATCCTGCTTTGGAGCTTCCATCATCCTCATAGAAAGCAACCTTCACTATGCTGTACACTTCCTCATTTAGCCTCTTATTTGTCCACTTTAAAGTTTGGTTCCTCTTTTACTGGAAAAAGTGCCTACACATGATCACTATATCAGGAAGAAAATTATAGTTTATATCATTCATTAGTACAAGATCAGTAGCATTAGTCAAATTTGACTCAAATGTAACTTTCTCCCACCCAATCCTAATAGCAAGTTAACAGCTCTAGAAAATAGCCTAGAGTTTTACTTTCGTAAGGGATGATGTAAGCCTTATAAGTATAAGTTTGGATATGATACATAAAATTTAGAACGATCAAATAAAATGTCTTATTGAAGCTAAATTACATGACAAATTTAAGAGTATTGGTGAAATTAATCTTATAAGTTTGAATTTAAGAAAATAGGTAATAAAATAATTAAATATTATAATATTGAATTATAAGTATATTACTCAATATTTATCGGAAATACGTAAAACAAGTTTCAATAACTAACGACTTAATAGAAATAAATTATATATACACTAAAAACATAAAATAATATAAATAATATTTAAGAGTATTTATTTGTACTTCATATGTATTTACAAGTAGGTTAAAATATATGAAATTTACCTAAAATGCTTGAAAATTGCTAGAAAATTTTCAAATAATTAAAGAAAATTATAAAAAAAATAAAATAAATAGAAAGTGGGAAATTCTCTAGAATTGAGTCATGGCAGGTTAGGGAAGAAGAGAAAAAAATTGACCAATTAAATTAACACACTTAAAAAGTCAAAATGAAAGAGGATAAAGCATACGTCAACTCTAATTAATGTACTAAAATTCCTTAAGAGCCCTATAAATAGTTAAACTCCACTAGAAGCTAATTTGGTCAGTTTAGGATCTTAGAAAATTAGAGAAAACTAAAATTAAGAGAGAATTAAGGTTTTACAAAAAATTACAAATAATTTGTGCAGTAGAAGCAATTGGACCAAACCCATAACCTACCACCAACTGGAATTGAATCGCCCGTCACCGCCACTACACCCTACACCCATTGCCTGTATCAGCTGACATACCTTAAACTACCGTTGGTGGCCAAAAGTCCAAAAGTCTAGTGAGTTCAAAATTTAGCCCAATTTTGTGAATTTTATTAAAATTATTAATTTTATTATTCTGATGTCTTATTGTATGTAGATTTAGGAGAAAATATTGATTAGGAATAATTATATCTAAAAATATATGGTGCTTAAAAAATCATACAAAATCGAACATGTTTCAAATTAGAAATAAATAGGCTTAAGAGTATAGTTTTAGACTCAAAATTTTTGTGAAGATTACTTAAGTGATATAGAATAATGCCACAAAGCTTTTTTCCAGAAATTAATTTTTGAAAATTTTAAGTGACTTTTAGGCTATTAAAATATGTATATAATTAGGGATTGTTAGGGTTAATTAATAATTAAATGAATAATTACTAATTGAGTATATAACTAGGGATTTTAGGATGTTCATATCTAATGTGATATAATAATTATGGTATTTAGGGAGTTAGATGTGATTTTTAGGGGATATTATGTAGTAAATATAGGTAATTTTGATAATATGTAAAATTGGAATTTTGGTAAATATAAAATATTAAGTTAAAATGGATAATATAGTAATAATATTAATACGTATCAAATATAGTGCAAAACTTAAATTTAGGTAATTATAAGAAAAAATGTAAAATTTTCTCATATCGAAAATAAATTTGGTATACTAATAAGGAATTAAGTGTACTAGGTAGAATAAAATATTAATTTAAGATTAAAAGTGATAATTAGGATATTCGAGCCTAATATGATTAATTTCACATTAGTGTTTGGATCGCCTTTTTAGGATTTATGTATAATATTCGTAATTAGAATTGAATTAAAACTTGAATCGAAATCGGATTTGGAAATTGAACCCAGAACTAACTTGGAATGAATCGGTAGTAAATAATATGTGTATATGAAGAATTGAGTTAAATCATAATGTTGAATATATATATATCATCAAGATGTAAATACTTAAGAGCGTATTTATACTATAGAACACACGTAGATGAGTTAACCTGTGACTGGTTGAGTAAGCAACCAAAGATTCTAAGTAAGTTGGGTTTAATCTTCGTTGTATCTTGGAGTACTAAGAGTACTCGGAGACTTAGGATTGTATTTAATTATGTTTGTAAGTAGTTATGTACGCATGTACTTGAGTATCTAATTTCGTATTAAATCCTATATTATGTTTGGTGATTGATGTGTATAAACTGGTGTTTAATTGTTTGATCACTCTAAACTATACTTAACCATAACCAATCTAAATACCCTAATTTTACGTGCATTGTAACCCTTTAATGGATCATTAAGATTTTCCAACTAAATACCGACACCTTTAAAAAAGATAGCATAATGGTATTTTTCTCATCCTTAGTCGAACTAAGTGATATGAGAGAAGGTCGCGGTAAAGATGAGGGTATTGGTTCGAATAATAGTCTTGGGGGGAGCAATGTCTCTCTTATATAAACTTCGGTTTGATTGTAAGCTATTGCATAAATGGGAGCACTTCAACCTAGATTAGAGTGGGTGAAATTACTCTAATTTCACAATGGACAAGACCACGTTGTGTGATGGTATTTGCTTGTTGCATTGCGTGTAATTAATTGCTTGATAACCCTGTTTGTGTTTGTTACATTTTTATAACTCTCCAATTCAACTTACTGAGCTGTGGTTGCTCATACCCATATAGATTCTCTTGCAAGTTTGGACTTCTAACTATTATGCCGCTATACAGTTATCCGAAGGTTAGTTCTTTTTTGAAGCTATAAGGGAGTAAGGATTAGCTGGCCGAATGATCTAGTTTCTAAGGTCTTGTTAGTATCTCTAGGATCATAAATTGATATAGGATATGTAATTTAGCAAACTGTTGTAATATGTAGAATCTCTTAGGATTTCTACGATAATGTGAATGTAAATATGTATATATGGATAATGGTTCTAACTTTTTATATAAATTCTAACTTAAACTTTAATTAAACTGTTTACTTTAAAGTGAAAAGTCGTGAATGCCTTATGTAAATTAAATCTATGGTAGAAACTGTGAGATCGGTTACTATCATAAATTAGTTTATACAGTGAGACTGCTGTGACTCTATGGCTTCAGGGTGTAACAGTCCGGTCCGTCATGAAATCAAAGTAATTTCATCTGTTTTAATCTAAGTTGAGAAGTTTCAATGTTTATATAATAACTCACAATTAAATTCAGGTTTGTGCAATAGAGACATTGCTACCTTCATGACTAACCTTCGAATCATTGCCCTCATCCTTACTACGACCTCTTTTCTTATCACTTAGTTCGACTAAGGATGAAGAAAACATGATTATGCTATTTATCATTATCTTTTTCAAAGGTATTGGTATTTGGTTTTTGGTTGGAGAATCTTAAC
This sequence comes from Lumnitzera littorea, assembly GCA_024138015.1. Lineage (NCBI taxonomy): Eukaryota > Viridiplantae > Streptophyta > Magnoliopsida > Myrtales > Combretaceae > Lumnitzera > Lumnitzera littorea. The sequence continues at coordinate 124,876,570 of JAMXBB010000003.1, read as the reverse complement.
CGCTCCTTGAAAGGTTGCAATGCATGTCCAATTGGAGTATTTAGGTCTATTATGCCCTAAAATAGTAGAATCGTAATAGTCTCGCTATGTAAATCAATCTAAAATAGAAGTTGACCGCATAGCCGTTATCTTAGAACTAATTTACATAAAGTGTCTATAACTAACCCGCTTTGAAGTAAACAGTTTATAAATTAAATAAATTATTTACCTAAGAAAGTATGAAAACATATATATACACTAGGATTTAAATATTATAAATAAATTTTGCAAGGTTTCGTTATACTATATTTTCTAAGTAATACATTATTTGAAAATAAAAAATTTTAAATTAAGAGTTAAAACCTTAGCAATATATCCCTTCTTCAGATATATCTCCTCACTCCTTAGGATTCAACGGTTGTTAGTCTTAAGGTAAATATAAGCTGCTTCTTAGCTAATGCTTGCAATAACATCTATAGAGATGTGAGCAACCATAACTTAGTAAGTTAGGATAGAAACTTAAAACTATACATCAAACACAAACAAGATTATCAACCAATTTAATTAGATATAACACATGTTTCAAGCAAATGCCATCGTATTACATTGTTCGGCTTGTCATAAGATTAGAAAAAATTTTATCCGCTCTAATTTGGGTTAAGGAGTTTCCATTTAATGCAACAGCTTACAATTAACCTAAACTTATGTAATGGAGACATCGCTCTTGCCGCAATTATCTTCGAATCATTGCCTTCACCCTTGTTGCGATCTCTTCATCTATCACTTAGTTTGATTAAGGATGAAGAAGAGATCAATTATGTTATTTAGTGTTATCCCTTTCAAAGGGGTCGATATTTAGCTAAAGAACTCTAAGTTTTCCTTAATGGGTTGCTATATAGGTCTGGTTTAGATTTATAAGTCATATATTTAGTTAGATCCGGTTTAAGGAGTTTAATCATTTTAAACAAATCATATAAATACAATCTAAAGCAGTAAAATTAGAATCGTATCATTAACTTAGGAACAAGCGCATGCTCATAGCCAACTATTTAATAAATACAATCAAGTATAATTTTAAGCATTCGAGTACTACAAATTAGTAATTCGACATACAGTAACGTATTAATCCCAACTTATCTGGACTTCTCGCTTACTTACTCAAGGTGTGACTTGCATTGGCCATTGCCAATAACCTTATAATACAAACATTGTTTCAATTTTCACATAATTGTCATAGATTGGTTTTATCCTATAACACTTATTGCTATCTTTTGTTTAGGGTTAATATATATATATATATATATATATATTTATTCAGGTTTTCAAGTCTTTTATAATTATTCTTGATTTAGGCTAAGTTCTGGTTCAGTTTTCGAATTGATTTCTAAATTAGGTTCTAGTTTAGTTTTTTAGTACAATTTTATATGTAAACCTTAGAAATTCATTTTAATTTATAATGTGAAATTAATCACATTTTTTTTAGTATCCTAAATATTATATTTAACCCTCAACCGATATTTTAATTTGTATGGTATACCCCTTATCTTAACTTAACTACCGAATTTATTTCTAATGTGAGAAATTTTTACATATTTTATATGCATACCTAAATTTAAGTGTCCTACCAGATTTATTATATATTTCTAGTATTATTATAATATTAATTTTAACCTAATATTTTCCTGCTCATTAATTTCTTTTACTTACATATTATATATTATTGCCTAATATGCATGTAATATACACATCTAATATTTCTATCACTTCAAATATCATCTCTCAACATCAACTAACATCTCAAAATATCTAAATTCATCCTAAATTAGAATTTCTACCTAAATACCCTTAATTACAAAATTAATTTAAAATTTACCATTTTTACCTATTACATATATACTACATAATACCCTAATAATTACATCTAATACCCTAAATACTACAAGTATCATATTTTATCAAATTTCAATATCCTAAAACATATAATTATGCACTAAATCAGTAATTATCCATTTAATTAGCCCCAAATTACCTATTTTATTCATCATTTTAAGGCTTAAAAATTATATAAAAATTTAAATATTTAATTATTTAAAAAGGGCTTCATAGTACTATTTTATAACCCTTAAGTAGTCTACAAAAAAATTTTAAGCCTAAAACTATACTGCTAAGGTCATTTATTTCTAAATTGAAACATATTCGATTTTGTATGGTTTCTTAAGCACAAAATATTTTCAAATATAATTAAATAAAAATAATATTTTTTTCTCAAATCTACATGCCTAAAAACCTCAAAATACCAAATTTTATAATTTTCTAAGTATATTTATTATTTTTAATAAAATAAGTTAGATTGAAAGGAAGATTGGACTCACCGAAGTTAGTAGCTCCGGCCATCACCAACCACCATAGCCTTGTTGACTAGTCTAGGCGCTGCTACCACCGTGTAGTGGTAGTGGCCATTCACTCCTAGGTGGTTGTCGAGTTTGGACCTTCTTTATATGTCTTATTTGCACAAATTTTGTCTAATTTTGAAAAAAAAAAAAACCCCAATCCTCTAGTTTTTAGTTCTCTCAAATTTTCCTACTCTCCAAACAAAACAAATGAGCTTTTGTCCAAGTTTGGGTATTTATAGGGCTACATAGATTTTTTTTTCATTAATTTGAAGTGACATTTGCCTTATTTTCTCTTCATTTTAACTTTCTAGTTGTTTTCTTTTAATTAGTTGCTTTTATTTCTTTAAATTCCAAGCTACCATGACTCTCTTCTGGATATTTCCTCATTTTTTTATTTTTATTTAATAATTTATGAATTTTCTTTAATTATTTAGTATTATTTTAGCATATTTCAGGTATTTTAAGTAATTTCACGTATTTCTTCCTACATGTAAATTCATATATGATATAAATAAATACTCCTAAATATTATTTATGTTATTTCGTGATTTTTAGTGTGTATATAATTTATTTCTATCGATTTGTTAGTTATCGAAACTCGTTTTATGCGTTTTTGATAAATAACAGATAATATATATATAATTCAATATTATATTATTTAATTATTTATTTTTCTAAATCCAAACTTATAAGATTACTTTTACTAGTATTTCTAACCTTGTCGTAAAATTTTAGCTGAATCGAACAATTTGCTCAATCACTGTAAATTTTACGAACCAAACCTCGAGCAGTTGATTGCGAGACTTACATTTAGGTCGATTATAGTTAAGCTAAGTTTAAGGTGATCAAATAATCTCATATCACTCAATTCACAATAAACTACATCAGTATTCAGTAAGTAATCAAAGATACACAAACATATGTACATATGTTTACCTATAAATATAATCACATACAATCCTAAGCCCCTAAGTCATTTAATGTAGTACTCCAAAATATAGTGATGTATTAAATCTAACTTACTTGAAATTCTCAATTCACTCACTTAACTTGCTGTAAGTCAACTCATCTTTGCGTATCCTATAATATAAATACTTTTTTAGTATTTATATCCTTATGACATATAAACTTTAAATTTTGATTTGACTTAATTTCTCATATATATATATATATATATATATTACTTATTACTAATCTATTCTATGCTAATTTCTGAATCTGTTTCTAATTTAGGTTTTAATTCAGTTTTTAATTATAGGTATTATACGTGAACCTTAAGAACTCATTTTAAAACATAATATGAAATTAATCATATTATACTTAGATGTCTTAAATATCATATTTGACCCTTAACGGTATTCTAGTCTGTATGGTACACCATAATTCTAATTTAACTATCGAATTTGCTTCTAATGTGAGAAAAATTTATATTTTTCATATAATTACCTAAATTTAAGTTTTATATCAGATTTATTGTATTATTATTATTATTATCAATTTTAACCTAATATTTTCTATTTGTTACATTTCTAATTTCACATTTTATTAATTTACACATAATTACTACATAATACATATAATAATTACATCTAATACTTTAAATACTACAAATATCATGTTACATTAGAAATTAATATTGTAAAACACCTAATTATATACTAAATCAGTATTTTCATCAAATTTTCTCTAAATTACCAAAATAAGCTTAAAATCACTTTTTCATAAATAATTTTAAGGCCTAAAAATTATCTAAAAATTAAAAAAAATTAATTTCTTAAAAATCTCTTCATAGTACTATTTTAAATACTCTAAATATGCTACACAAAAATTTTGAGCTCAAAACTATATTATTAAGGTCATTTATTTCTAAATCGAAAATAAACTTAGGTTTTGGAATTTCTTAAGCACTGTATATTTTTAGATCTAAATTTATCAAACTGATATTTTTTCCTAATTCTACAAACATAAAAACCTCAGAATATAAAATTTCATAATTTTCTAAATACATTTAGTATTTTTAATAAATTTAACAAAATCAGATTGGAAATTGGACTTATATATTCGATCAACTTGTAGCCACTATGGATGGCTCCAAGTGTGTTGGTAGAAAGCGGCGGTGGTGGTAGGGTGTGGTGGTGACGAATATTATTCCCTAAGTAGTCATTGATTGTGAGTTCTCTCCTAAAGTCTTAATTGCATTATAATTTTGCTATTTTTTTTTCTAATAATACTTAACTCTCTCTTTCTAGTTTCTCTCTATTTTTCCTAGATGACTAACTGATCAAAATGAATTTTGGTGAGTGATTTCTAGTTTTATAGAGGTGTTTATGGTTCCTTTTGATTTTTAGGTAGCCAAATGTCCTTTATCCTCTTCTAATTTACTTTTTAGTTGGTTTAATTTGATTGATTAATTTTTTTCTTCTTAATCCTCAACATGTCACGACCTGGTTTTGGATAATTCCACATTTTTTTCTTTTTTTTTTCTTTAATTATTTAGTATTATTTTATCATATTTCAAGTATTTTAAGTAATTTAAGATATTTTTACCTACATATAAATATATATAGTACAGTTAATACTCCTAAATATTACTTATGTTATTTTATTATTTTTAGTGTGTATATAATTTATTTCTATCTATTTATTAGTTATCAAAATTCATTTTACGGGTTTTAGATAAATAATGGATAATATATTTATAATTCAATATTATAATATTTAATTATTTTATTACTTATTTTCCTAAATTCAAATTCATGGGATCACTTTTATTAATATTTTTAACTCTATTGTATAATTTAGGCTTGATCGGATAATTTATCCGATTGTCTTAAACTTTATGTATTGACTCAAAATTTTTTATTATAGAGCTCACAGCGTGGTCATGGTCGTTAGGCTTCTAGAGCCAACCTATCGACCTTGCAGCATGTGTCTTTCCTGTTTGCTGCCAATATAGACGAACCTCAAATCAATACGTGTCCAAAGAGTCATACTTCTCTTCATTATAAGTAAAGGAAGGAAGCTGACAAGGGAGGAGGATTTGGATTGTCCATCAAACGTTAAGTGCTCTCCATATCGTACCCAATCACACAAGAATACTACATGTGGGCATTCCCTGATTGAGCCTTGAGTGTTGGAGGGTTCCTAAGGTACTATCTACAAGGGGCTTTCTTGCAGGTCTTTGAGAATAAGGAGCCTGTTGGATTTGGTCCATACCAAATCAGTCTAACAAGACCTATTGAAGTTAGTCCAACTAATTAACATATATAAATATTCTTAAAAACATTATTTGATAAATAAATGCTTAAGTAATCTTGACATAGACAAATTAAAGATCCCGAATTACAATGTGCACAACTACTTGAACGAATGCTGGACCTTAAAGTACATTTAGGTTATTGTACGTGCTTTGATGGAAAATAAAAGGATATCTAAGTAAATAATGCTAGAAATAACACATTAGAATCAAATATGAATTTGTTTTTATTTCATCATGATGTTTGATATTACTTACAAAGACTAAAATGGACATGCATGGCTGTTAATTGGTTTTCATATTATATATGGATTCCTAATAACTAGTTCACCACAATGACTATAATTGATATTATAATATATGGGTCTTAGTTTGTTTTCTACTTTGGTATTTTGTCTAAACCAAATTGTATTTCTGCTTTATCTTAATCAATATATTCTACTTTATTACTAGTAAACCTAAATTATCTAACCTTAATAACACTAACATTTATATCCTCTTAACAAAAAATCATTCCTAAGGATGCAACAAAGTGAGTCTTTATAAGGTGCTCGACCCAACTGACCTAATAAGAATTTTGGGATATGATTCAAAATTTTATATGGTTTTAATGTCGTGTTTTGGGATTACAAAGAAACCAAATGAGAAACCTAACTTAGTATAAAATAATATATCAATGGAAATATTTGCTCTTAACATGTGTGTAGCTCTACAGTATACAATGTATTTAATTTTCAAATTTCATTTGTATTTAAGTTAATAAATATAACGCTAACCCTACCTAATTACTTTCTAATTTACTTTCTCCTTCATCTTGTTCCTATAGGATCGAGGGTTGTCATAAGATTTTGGGAAATATTAGACCTTATAAGGGTGGGTTTAAGTTTAATAAGAGCTGTCTAGAATTCACTTCGATCGCATCCCGGTCATTCACCAAATAGCGAAAAACTATCTATATTCTTAAAAAAAAAATAAAAATTGAAGATATGTCAAATATGACTATGAAATAAATAATAAAAAGAAGAAAAAATTTATTTAAAAAAAAAAAAGAATTATAGCGTGTGCTGCAATTGAACCAAGCTAAACCATTTCAAAGTGATTTGATTTGGCTCTCTGTACCATTAGAATGATGTAAATGAGAAAAGGCTGAGAATCCAACCATGGAAGTGCTCCTAGTAGTTAGGACTAACCTAGGATTTGAAGTTTGATCGATCCTTCTAAATTAGACAACAGTGGTCAAACTACCCGTACTTCGATTATTATTATTATAGTTTCAGGGGTGTAGCCATTGAAGACCGAACCTAAGTCTTAACTCAATAACAAAAATTGTGATTATTGAGTATTGACGTGCCATGTTCATAGTTGCCTTGGCGATTGGAGATCGAAATTCTACTCTCCCAAAAGGAAGCAGATAACGAGAACCCTGGTGGAAATGCCGACCATTGGACAAAATGCGGTTTGGCTCAGTTTGAGAACATCCATTCATACTTTTCGATTTCATATTCAACCAAATTGTTTTAAAGATTTAAAAGATAAAATCGAACTATTTTAAAATGGTACAGAGAGGCAAATATCACCTCTTTAAAACCGTATTTAATCGTTGTACCATATCTTTTATGGTTATAATAATTTTATATATTTTTATTTTTGTTGAAATGACTTTTTACTTTGTGGTCATTTTCCAATATGAAGAAATGGATATATTTTTCATACAATGGCAACTCAAGATATGTGTATGTTAAAACTTTTATGATTTGAATAATTTAAATTTAATGGCAATAAAATAGAAGAAGTAAATTGAAATGTGATTAATAATATGTAGAATGGAATCTAGGCATTCTTATACAAGATTTGAATAATTTAAATTTAATATGATTCATTTTCATTCATAGCAGTTTGATTTGCATAGATCATTAAATTAAACCTTTTTAATTGATTTGGGTTGTCAAACCGAACCAAATTATAAAAGAATTGCATTTTGCAATATTGCCTATTTGTATTTTGGTTCGATTTCTTAATAAATGATCCTAACCATGTAGGTTGCAGATAAATACGATTGGATATATGTAATTTTAACTACGCTTTCCATTAGCTTTTAGCATATACATTTTTAAATTTTATATATTGAAAATGGGGACTAGAAGTGGATCCCCACTTTTCCTATATATTAAAAAGAAATTAATATAGGCATGCAATGCATCCTATAAATGTATATATTAAAAAAATATTATAAACACACAATGCAACTTATCTTTTCATTAATTATGAACATGGCACGTCAATACTCAATAATCACAATTTTTTTCCTTTTTTTATCATTTATATTACAATTTAGAGAAGAGAAAATTCAAATCTGATTCATCATGATAGAGGTAAGTGTTTAAATGATTAGATTGTAATGGTTTTAACAATAATGACAATTTTTAAAATAAAGAAATATACAACAAATGTACCGTTACTAATTTCAAATAATTATATCCAATCTAGAGTTCATGAAGTTTGCAAATTTTATACAATTAAACTTAAAAATCTACTAACATACTTGAAATTGGATAATTCACTTGACCATCCAACAGCTAACTGGTAGGAAATTTGGTCTTCCATGATATGTGTGTGGTCATGTGAGGACTGACTAACATACTTTTCATGCAGTGATGAAGTCAAAATCAGTGTAACATGTGAAATAGGAGGCCTTCGAGGATACTTCTTCCCTTGAATTTTAAAGACTCAGAACTCATTGTTCTAAGGATGTCTTTCAATCTTAACAGCTCAGGTCTAGAATAAGATAATGTTTATATTATTTAAATTAAGATCTCGTCCTGTGCTAATAATCACACTAGTAAGTAAAGCAAGATTTAAATATTTAATGTGATAACACTGAATGTGGACACTGCTAATCGATTAAACTAAGTTACACTCGTCATAAGCTGCTCATTTCAATCAACTGGATCAAGAACACAACATTAAACCTATTCAGCAAGAAATTAATGTTGAATTTTATATCCGAACTTAGAATTTGTCTTTTTTCTTAATTTAGCATCTAAATTTTCAAGTTTTTAGGTGGGATTGATAATTCTTAATTTGTGGTGTCTTTATGTAGATTTATCAAGTTGACGAAAAATTAAATGGTTAACCATCAAAATTGTTGTCAAAAAGAGAATAATGTGGCCCCTTTTTAATTTTTCCTTAATGTTTGTTGTTGCTATTTTATTTGCAAAAATATTGTTCTGGCCTTTTACCAAATACAAAATGTATGCTACTTTTAGAAATTCTTTTATTTCCTTTTTCCATATTTAATTGCAGAGTTAATAAAAGCAATAGTTGAATGCTTCACAACGTCATGGACCTTTATTATCTTCATAGCGTCATCAACACGTGATAAATGATGAAATTCTTCTAATAAACTGTACTATACATACTCAACATACTTTTATCATAATTGGTAAGGATCATCGTTGCATATGAGCTTGTGTCAGCGTCATTTAAGATAATTGGGCCTTGGCCAATTTGATATATGGACCGGTTTTTCCGGTCAATGGTTGGAACTAAGGAATCGGACCAATTAGAATGGCTTTTCCAATTTGATAGGCTTAAAATAAGGAATACTAAACCTATTAATCCGTTCTTAATTTTACTCGATTTCTTTCTCAAGTGTGAGGAGAAAAAAAAAAAAAAAAGAAACTCAAAAGAGGGTTTTCTGTCCTTATTTTAGGGATGAGCAAATAACTCTATCGTATAGGGAATCTATTTGGTTTTTGCTTGATCAAATCGGTTTTAGGTGGATAATTAAAATTATAGATTAGATTATGAGTAATAATTTTCTAAAACTTATTTTCACAGGATAAGATATAAGTATGAAATTAGAGCACCCAATACTCATTTTAGAACTTACACTTTGAAGTATACAGAATACAGGTTCTAGAGATTTCTATACATATCCTTACGTTCTCTTTCATCTTTATTCTTTAGTTTTTACTTTATTGTCATTTTCTACTTCTTCCTCTTTTGCTAAATCCATTATCTAATAAAATTTGAAAAAAGGAATATGAGTTTTTAGTTTATTGTTCTACTATTACATACAAGCTACTAGGTACATCAATTACTTATTTTCTATAATAGAATAATTTCTTTATTTTATATTTAATTAAAAATTTGGTATTATTATTAGAGTGAAATTTGATTTTACTAATGCATGTACCTTACAGAAAAGAATATTTTGGTTTGAAACATTTGTTAAATTGAATAATTACTTTTTTAAAAAAGAAAGGTTAGGTTTGTTTTATGTTTTGAAAAAAAGTAGCCATATTCAAATTTATAATGGGGAAAAAAAGTTATGGGTTTTATAGAGCACCTTGTATCTTGCACAATATATAGGATAGTTCGAGGATATTACAGAGTATAGTGTGAATAGTAAAGTTTCAAAATCTATACCTATATAGTATAATACAAATAAGGCTAAATCCTACCTATCCTATACTCACTTGCTTCTACTTGTTACACTCCCTTGAGCTTCTTTTAAGCCTTAAGAATGCTTATCAACTTTAGGCTTATCCTTTTATAAAAAATGGGATTATTATATAGCGAAGTTACGTTAGGTTTAAAAGTTTTGGGCTTAGCCAAATCCATTTGAAGTTCAAGCACATTGCATTATAAAGGAGAATATGGCTATGATATCGTCCATCAAATCATTGAAAGTGATTGAACGATTATTTTCAACACTTGATTTGATTCATTTATCTTAAAACCATCAAATGATCAAGATTGAACAAGAAAATCTATAAATAAGAGGGTCTTCCTTCTTATATGGACATTTTGAGCATTAGCTAATTCAAGAAAATTGTCAAGCTTTGCTAAAATAGATCCACAAAAGATCAAAACGTCAAATTCACTGAGAATGATTCTAAAACGATAAAAAACATCGAGTTTGATTTGCCTTCGACATACATGTGAAATACTTAGTTCGCATGTTTTTACCATCATGCTTCTTCTTATCAACTTTATTAGTTCAAGACTCTCTAAGGTTGACAATCGGTATGTCTACCACATATGACCAGCTAATTCAGTAACCCCACCATACAGTTTGAATATATGAAAAAAAACACTGCTTAACTTTTGAAACTTTGAATCTAACTCGATTCAAATAATTATTTCATAAACATATAGACAAGTAGATTTTAAGACTAATAGAAGTCATATGATAGGTTTGTGGTCCAAACTTCTATCTAATGTAAGATAAATGATACGACACTTTAATAATAAATCTTTAAGTAATCTACTTAGATCAAACCATCTAGTTAAATTTAAACCAAAAAAAAAAAACTCGATTAACTTTTATAAACTCATATAGATCTAAAAAGGGGTTAAATTTGACTCATAAATTGACCTGAAACTAGCTAAACCAAATTCCGAACCGTGGAATAACCCACCAGTTTAAATGGATCCCTACAGTTCACATGTCTAGATGCACCGAATCAGCGGGTCAATGAACCCGTGGTTTTGGACCGGCAGATGCTTCAAAAGCGGCAGTGAAATTATGGAGGGGAGTTGGGGGTATTAGATAAACGTGGGGCCCACTTTTGTTTGAATGGGGTTTGGGAAAAAAAAAAAAAATCCAACATTTGAGTGAATGCTTCATGGGAAGAGTTTGAAAAATTAACTTTTAATAAATTCAATACAGCTAATAAAAATAAATGAAAATAGCCTACAAATTTATTTAAGGTAAAAATTTTAAAATCCAAAGTGTTACTGGAATGTTGTATAAATGTTTAATACTAAATTAATTTTTTTTTCAAATTTTAAATTCACATATATTAGTACATAAAATTATTATTTATGAAAAAAATTAATAAATAAAACAACTCAAGAAAAGAGAATTTCTTTTTTTTTTAAAAAAAAAAGGCCAATGAATCGGCCCATAAACTAGCAAGCCAAGTGAAACCAACCCTAAACCAGCCTTACTTGAGCCAGTCACGGTCCATTGGATAATAGACTTGTGACTCACTGATTCTGGGCCAAGTTCGACTCTGCCCTCACGTCTAGACTCACCTATTCATGCAATTTAGAAATAGGACTTTTAGTAATGAAAACACTGGACTGATAAAATTTGAGGCTTCATATTTTCTGAATTGATTTCTTATTTATCTTATTAAGGTTACTAAAAATAATTATAATAAATCTTTAAGTAATATATAATAAATCTTTAAGTAATCCATTTATATCAAACCATCAAGTCCAATTAAAAAAAACAACTAATTTTTATAGACTCACTTATTCATGCACTTAGGAAATAGGACTTTTTAGTAATGAAAACACCATAATAAAATTTGAGGTTTAATATTTTCTTAATCGATTTAGAATTTATCTTATTAAGTTTTGAAACTTAATACCATCTAACTTTTGAAACTTTGAATTTAACTCAGTTTGATTTTTTTTTTTTTCCGCTGACAATAGGAATTTCATTCAATCAACCAGGATCATTGTCTCCAATGAGACGGTTTGAATGATTATTACATCAACATATAGGCTAGTAGATTTTAGGACCATGATGGAATTCAATGATATGATACGTTATCTACTCTAGAATTTTCTAAAACTATATGTCCTATATATCATAGGTTTCCATGTTTAGGTTGCTTTCTAGTTTGTTACTACATATGAATATCCTTAAAAATTATTATTTAATTTTCTATATAATAAACTTTTACCATCAAGTCCAATTTAAACAAAAAAAACAACAACTAATTTTTATAGACTCACTTGTTCATGCACTTTGGAAATAGGACTTTTTAGTAATGAAAACACTATACTGATAAAATTTGAGATTTAATATTTTTTTAATCGATTTCAAATTTATCTTATTAAGGTTATAACTTTGTTTGTAAAACTAATTATAATATTCCAGTATAGTTTATAAAGTGAAAGAGGCATAATTATAAAAATAAATCAATCATCTACAGATTTCAAATTATCTTATAATAAGTATAGTCTATAATGTAACAGTTTCAAAGTGTTTTCAAAATGGTGCAAGATTGAGACTTAAGAGTATCGAATTCTAGTATTTTTTCATCTTAATACGAGGTACAGTACAGCATAGAGGCTTCTTTTAAACCCATCCTAACGTTATCATCCGGAAAACGAAAAAAGGTACAAGCAACATAACCCTAAGAGGTTTATCCGGGCAGAGGGTTACTAAGATATGCTTGGTCCTTCTAAACAAAAAATGCTATCATCAAATCAACAGATGACACACCCATTAGGATCTTCTTCTACACTCGTACCATAACAGTAGGCTTGCATCGGATGATGTCGATAGTAGTATGGTGGAGGTGGTGGATGGTACACAAACAATGGTCCCAAGTTTGGTTCCGGTTTCTTCTCCTCCTCCTTCTCAGGACCAACTGAAAGAATCTCTACAGTACACAGTTTTCTCAATTTTTCGGCTAATTTCACCGGATCGATGTCTCCGGTCACCGTTAGCTTCATGTCCTTGTCCATGGAAATCGAATTCAATCCTGCAAGAAGAATGTTAAAATATAATTACAGTGAGATTCATCAATTTGTTTCTAATTTTTTATCCGTAATTCTCTACCATTTTTTTGCAAAACATTTTTCGTGGTAAAATTATTATACCGAAATTGTACAAGTTAGACTAAGCTAGGAACGGAATACATAGGTTGCCTTACGGTAGATCCAGTCAAATAAATTTATTTAGACACGCGAGAGTTTTTATAATTTTCCTAATAGGATCGGCAAGTGTCAAATTTTTATTCGCTATCTCCTATTTCTAGACATTAGATAGCCAGTCCTAATAAATGTTTTTGAATGGAATTTGTGATAATAATAATACCTTCAATCTCAGAGGCCATCTTCATGGCCTTTTTCTTGTGTTTGTCTTGGTAGAATTGCAACTTGAGAACTACTTTCTGTAATAACAAATAGCAGGAAAAATATAATTAGAACTATGAAAAACATTGATTCAGACAACATCCACAACAAATTCGAGAATTTATGAAACTATGAGTGAAAAAGAAAAATAAATTTAAAAAAGACAACGTACAAGGGATCGAGAAGACTTTATTTTTATAGGAGAGTAGTGTTAATACTAACCGTCATCTTATAAGAAAACCAGATGAGATAGGAATATTTGTCAATTCGAAATTCGATTTTGTAAATTAAGAAACTGGAGGAACCTGATAAACCTTGATTGCACTCTATGTTCTTTCTTTTCTTTTCTTTTTTTCCCACAGAAAATTGGTGGTGTCAAAGAGAGAAGAAGTATAGGATGCCAACAGAATGAAGAAAAGGAGACACACTGTGATGGTGTTGGGGATTGGGGCTTTATATAGATTTTCAAGTCAGTTTAAGTCAAATACTGTTACCATCAAATTAATTGCCAAAGGTATTGCTTGACCCACTTTGTTAGTCATTGTTAGTTCTCATTTTGTCTTTTATTGTTATTTTGCTCTTTTCATATCTACCATCCAATAATTAAACTTTACAAAATAAGGAGGAGTTTGTTTTTAAGCTGTGAATCGATTGACAAGTCTAATTTCAACATCAAATAGCAATATTTCAATATGGAGGTTTTTCCCTAGATACTTTTTACTAATTCATTTATTAAAACGGGAAACTTAACCTGTATCGTTTCATTAGGAAAGTTATGTTACATTATTAAATTCTTAAAAGACAGAAAAAAATAATAAAGTTATTATGCTGTTTGATCTATACGGCATTAGTTCTCCCTCATCCATCTTATGGTGGAAGGAAAAACTAATTAAGCTCCAAATAGTTTTGGGAGGGGAAAAAATTGAATGAAATTTCTTGTTTAAGCTTGATAACTTAGTGAACTATTTTATCTATAATAAAACCATTAGTTATTTTTTTTTAATATTGATGTACTTTTTCTTTTAAAAAAAGATTTATTAAATATGATATATTACGTATTTATTCATATGGTGTGTAACTTCTAATTGAATTCTAATATATGTTGATGTTTATATATCAAAATTCTATTAAAAGTTATTAATTACATAAATTGACACATAACGTATCATGCTTAATAAATCTTTCTTGAGGGTTAACTACAGCGTAAATTCTCTATTGTGAAAGTGGAAGATAAATATGAATAGAAGCTGTTTATGTTTTTGGCTAGTCATCAATCAAACAATTCTTTGTTTTAGGAGTGTTCATTGGATAGGACAAAATTCAAGATAAAATGCGATTCTTTCATATTTTCACAGCCCACAGTTTTTTAAACCCATTCGGTTCAAGACCAAATTGCATTATTATAAAATTTTCTGATTTTTGTCTTAGTTAATTTATTCTACTTTTTGTTACCTTTGGGTTTTAATTATTAACACCTCTTGATGAAAAGTCATTTACCAAATGGGTGCAAATTGAATAATGCTTGCATTTATTTATAATAGAGTATTATATATTACACATAACAATAAACGACTACTAAAATTAAATAAAAAAAGGAAAAAAATTATATGAAAATAAATACGGTTTGAATGAGATTGAAACAAATCGAAACCAAAAAGCGGTTCTGTTTATCTATGTTTGAATCTCAACTGCTTAACATGATTCAATTCGGAAGGGGATTAAAAAAACGAAGTCAAACAATGTATTTTGTCTACTCCTGCATAGTATAGCATGCATGCAATTGATTTAAAGTCTATGGAAGTGATAAACCATTCATCTAACTTAGACATAGGTGTTCTTTTTTGTTTTTTTTTTTTCCCTAACAAAGTCTTAGATGAGAAATTCAAATCTTATTCATCTAATTAAAAAATTAATATTCATATTATTATATTAAAACGGTCTTTATAATTAGACATTAAAAGTTACTTTCTTTATTTTTTAATCGATAACGTTATAAATTATAACAAAAAAAATTAGAGATGAAACTTAATCTACCTCCTTAAAAGAGATCAGTATTCATCCAACTAATCCATAATGATCTAAGCACAGGAGATTAAATCCATCGAAATGCAATTATTATTTATGTTATTTTAAGGGGTGGAGTGGAGCCCGTGGACGTGAAGACCGGGCTGAAGTCAAATAATAAAGATCAGGTGGGAAGAGATAGACGACCTTCGTATGGCGTTCCTTCGTGTTGGCATTTGTTTGAGCCACGCGGTTGTACTTGTATTTGTCTTGGCATGTGCATTAAAATAGCTGAAATTGGAATTGGATCGTTCACTTGACCATCCAAAAGCAGAATATTAATGGCGGCCTCATGATATGAGCAGCGCCAAAGTCGGTCTTACGTGTGAAACACGAAGCTTCCGTGAATATTTCTTTCACTTGAGTCATGTTTATTAAAGACTCAGGCAATGCCTGAGCCAACTCATTACCATGTTTGTATTTTAATTATCGGAATGATTGCGGATCTAGCGTTTTAATTTTTATAACATAAATCTAAATAAAAATTTTCATCTCATATTTGATTTATAATTTTATTTGATAATTAAATAAAAATTAAGTTGATAGACTAAATAAAAGATTTAGATTTTGTCCAATTTACACTATAATATGAAAATGAAATTCACTGAAAAATAATAAAAAATATTTTATATTCTCAAAATTTCCTTCCAAGTTATAATATTGAATTAATTAATGTCACTTTTATTTAGGAAATTCTACGGTTCCATTCATATCTTTTATAGAATCGATCCCATTTTCATCTAACTTTTAATTTACTACTCATTAAATCCAATCCATTGAAAGCATAATCAATTAAATGGTTGAAATTTAATAAATATGAAATCAAAAGTTAGATAAAGAGCAGTATAAAATCAGTATTTTTAGTTAGTTAGCTAAGCCAGCTATTATGAAGTCTATTTTGTTATGAATTTAGTTCAATTAGTTTCATTTAAGATAGTTTAGTTAGTTATAATTGGTTAGTAGATATTTATAGCAAGAGCTTCATAAATACTTGTTCATAAAGCTGAGTTAATTAATGGAATCCATTACATTATTCACATTGTGTTTCTATCTTCTTCACCCTGTTCCTCTTCTTTGTTTTCCATTACCATACTACTACTGAACTAACTGCATTGACAAACACAGTTGTTGTTGTAGTAGCAGTTTACTTTCCTTTTCTTTTATGGTATTAGAGTACGGTTGTTGAAGATCTCTATGGCAAAGGAGTTTGAACAACCCTCTAGCTCGTACTACTTACATCCCAATGAGAATCCTTCTCTTATATTAGTGTCCACAATTTTAACCAAAGTAAATTATCATTCGTGGAGTCAAGCTATGCGAGTAGCTTTACTATAGAAGAATAAGCTCAAGTTTGTGGATGGATCCATCAGATAACCAGATAAGAATGGAGAATTGTATTCAGCCTGGAAGAGATGCAATACAATGGTGCTTTTGTGGTTAGTAAACTCTCTATCCAAATCTATAACATAAAGCATAATTTGTATAGAAAATGCATATGATGTTTGGAAGGATTTACGCGATCACTTTTCTCAAGGAGATTCCTTGAGAATTTCTTATCTGTATGAAGACATTTACAATATGCGTCAAGGATCACTTAGTGTTACTAAATATTATACGAAGCTTAGCATTTTGTGGGATGAATTGTTAGTTTGAGACCTTTTCCTATTTTTAAAAGACATGATGGTTGTATTGTTATAAATATGATGAAGACTTATCAAAATTTTGATCAAGTAATTCAATTTATTAAAGGAATGGATGGAGGACTTTACTGTTTTTCAAGAGGAATCTTTAAGAGTAAGGATAGTACAATTCTATGCCTAATAGCATGGTTCAAAGTAAGCATTGTAATTTGTAGCATTTTCAAATGGGGCATTCTCTAAGTGAGAAATTAAGGATAGTCTCTAAGTTGTGTTCGGAAGTTTAAGTTAATGAAACAAATGAACCTTGTAGTATTTGTCATTTAGCAAAGCAGAAAAGATTGCCATTTCCTCTAAGTACAATAACTATGCAAGTTCCTACTCGAAATAACAAGTGTTATTTTTTAACTGTTGTGGATGATTTTAGTTGTGTTACTTAGGTTTTTTTTTTTATGAGGTTTAAATCAGAAACTCGAGCTTTGATTAAATAGTTTCTAATGTATGTTGATACTTAATTTAGTACTAAAGTAAAGGTTATATGGACAAATAATGGGCAAGAGTTCAATATGCCTGAGTTATATGCTTCTTATGGGATCATTCATCAAACTTTATGTGTTCAAACACTACAACAAAACAGTGTTGTAGAGCGTAAACATTAATACATACTTTAAGTAGCCTGGGCACTAAGACTACAGGCAGGGTTGCCTTTACAATTTTAGGGAGATTTCATTTTACATTTAGTTTATTTGATTAATCGACTTCCTACTGCTGTTTTGCGTGTTAATAGTCCTTATCAAGTCTTACTCAAAACAACACCAGATTATATACAGTTTTGAGTGTTTGGGTGTCTGTGTTTTTCTTCTACACATGATCGCTTATGACATAAGTTTGATCCACCAGCTGTTAAGTGTATGTTTCTTAGATTTGTTAAGGGAGTAAAGGCTATCGCATTTATGACATAGAAAAGCAGCAAGCCTTTGTCTTGTGGGGTGTCATTTTCTATGAATCAAATTTTCCATTTCTTCATCATCAAAGTTTAGATGCTTATAATACTAATATCATTCTTCCTACTCTTCCTAATAGTAATGTTTATTTTGATCATTTCATGCGTAATGAAAGTTTTGTTGATGTTTCATCTTCAGTTAGTGATCAGGCAACAATTCGATGATTTAATAGAACCATAGAGCCTCCTGTACATCTAAGTGATTATGTTTGTGATATTAAGACTCCTTATGCTTTAGCCTCTATTATCAGTTATGAACATCTTGATCCTTTACATAAAGCTTGTGTTTGTGCTGTTGATAAGATTATTGAACCTAAGAGTTTTAATGAAGCAGTGATGTTTCATGAATGGAGAGAAGCAATGTAGTTAGAAATTTTGGCTCTCAAAGCTAACAAAACCTGGGAACTTGTTGAATTGCCTCATGGTAAACAACCCATTGGTTACAAGTAGGTATATAAAGTTAAATACAAGGCAGATGGTAGCATTGAACGCTACAAGGCAAGGCTTGTGGCAAAAGGTTACACACAAACAATTTGGTATTAATTACCTAGATACATTTAGTCCAGTAGATAAGATCACTTCTGTGCTTTTGCTACTATCTCTTGCTGCTTCACGAAGATGGTTATTACATCAACTTAACATTAATAATGCTTTCCTTCATGGGGATCTTCATGAAGAGGTTTACATCACTTTACTTGAAGGATTTCATCCTTCAAATTCTTCTAAGGTACGCAAGTTACTCAAGTCCTTATATGGGTTGAAATAAGCCAGTAGACAACGGAACAGGAAGCTTACTTGTGCACTTCTTGCTTATGGTTTTAAGCAATCTACAGCAGATTATAGTTTGTTTTTTCGACAAACCACAAATCATTTTCTTGTTTTGCTGGTGTATGTGGATGATTTGCTTGTAGCATGTGATTTAATGGATGCTATTGTCTCACTTAAAAAGTACTTGCATGATGCTTTCAAGATCAAGGATCTTGGAGAGTTGAAATATTTCTTAGGACTTAAGGTGATACGAAATGGTGAGGGTATTAATCTTTGTCAACGGAAATATTGTCTTGATCTTCTCAAGGATGCTAGGTTTCTTGGGCCTAAACCTGTTTCCTCTCCTATAGTTACTTCTGCTAAGTTGAGTAGAGATGATAGTTCTCCTCAACTTGATGATCCTTCTATTTTTCGTAGACTCATTAGGCGTCTATTGTATCTCACACACACTTGATCAGACATTTGCTTTGTTGTTCAATAACTTTCTCAATTTCTTGACAAACCAACTATTTTGCATCTTTAAGCAGCTCATTGAGTGCTTCAGTATCTCAAAGGAACTCTTAGATAAGGGTTGTTTTTCTCAACTCATTCTTCTTCTCAATTACGTGGGTACAGTGATTCCAATTGGGATACATGCCTTGATTCTAGGCAATCAATCATTGGTTTTTGTGTTTTCTATGAAGACTCACTTGTTTTTTGGACATCTAAGAAGCAATCAGCCATTTCCCGATCTTCTTTTGAAGCATAATATTGTGCGCTTGCTGTGACTATTTGTGAACTACAATGGTTGTTCTATTTGCTTAAGATTTTGGATGTGTACAAGAAGGACCGGCATTGTTGTTCTATGATAATCAGTCTGCTATGTATATAGCACATAATCTTGTCTTTCATTAGCAAACAAAACATATTGAGTTGGATTATCATGGTGTTCGGGAAAAAATCCAAGTTCGAATAGTCAAGCTTTTACCTGTTTCTACTTCACAACAGCTAGCTGATGTGTTCACTAAAGTTCTACCTCCATCTTCTTTTACACCTTTCTTGTTCAAGCTGGGTTTTCGCAATGTTTTTGTTCCAACTTGAGGGGGGGCAAGGGAGGGTTGTGTTATTAAGTCAGTATTTTTAATTAGTTAGCTAAGCCAACTGTTATGAAGTCTACTCTATTATGAAGTTAGTTCAACTAGCTTCATTCAAGATAGTTTAGTTAATTACAAGTAGTTAGTAGGTATTTATAACCGGAGCTTTATAAATACTTGTTGATATAGCTAAGTTAATTAATGGAATCCATTACATTCTTCACATCATGTTTCTATCTTCTTCACCCTGTTCCTCTTCTTCATTTTCCATTACCATACCACTACTGAACTAACTGCATTGACAAACACAATCGTTGTTGTAGTAGCAGTTTACTTTCCTTTTCTTTTAAGCAGGATTGGTTTGGTTAAAAATATAAATAGAATCATAAAA
Organism: Lumnitzera littorea; assembly: GCA_024138015.1. Classification (NCBI taxonomy): domain Eukaryota; kingdom Viridiplantae; phylum Streptophyta; class Magnoliopsida; order Myrtales; family Combretaceae; genus Lumnitzera; species Lumnitzera littorea. Next base: position 124,856,122 of record JAMXBB010000003.1, on the reverse strand, counting down.
AAATCTTATTAGATAGTACGGAAAATTATTTAGTTTATAATATAAATAATGAATTTTTTAATATAAATTTTATATTCAATACTATGCAAACCAAATATGGTATAATAAGCTTGTATTGTCTAACCCTTTTTCTATTTATTTTGTTCGGTTCTTACAATTAAACGCTACTTTAATCTTTGTCCTGTGCTAATAGTCTTACTAGTGAAGCAAGAAATAAATTGAGTCAGTGTTAAAATAGTACAAGTAAATGAGAAAAAATTTAATGGCACTAATTACCTTGTATTTTGATAAATTATAGGTTAATACCAACAAATTTTAATTACTTGAAGATGTGAACCAACAATTGTTAATATATAATTAAATATTATTGATATTTATTCACCACTAATCAAAATATGTAATGTATACGTATCGATAAATCTTTTCTTCTTTTTTACTTTTCTGATCACAAATCAATTATCAAAAGTGCTAAGTTTTAACAACATAAAACTATATCGATTCAGCGGAGGGTTGACGTAAATTTCATAATTGAACGTAGTTGCCTTTTTCGTAATTTGAAATCTCAAACGTTCACATCATATGAACTTTTCCTATTGCTAGTAGACTATCCTCAATCTAGAGTAACTGGTTTTGTATTTTTAAGTGTCACGTAAACATCTTAAAAAACTCACCGTCTCAAAAAAACATACCACATTATCCTTCAGTTCCTTTATAAAAATATTTGAATATATGTTTAAAGGTTTATGGATCCTGATAAATACATTCAATCAATGAAAACTTAAAAGAGAAAAAAATGAAAAAAGCTAATTAACCCGTTACGATAATAAGCAATTTGGGCTAGCCAAGAAACTTGCTTCAACGGTGGAGAAACTCCACCACGTTTCCTATGCCTTCAATTACGTGCGTAGACACGCACATTGGTGATGGTCTTAGAACTGATACCAATTCCTTAATCCCATTAACTGAGTCAGCTTTTTCAACCAATAACTAAACAATAAGTGGCTTTTCCCATCGTAATAATACAAAAGGATAGTGTGGAATCTTAAACCAATACGGACTTTCAGGTATTATGATAAAGGTTGTTTTATATATTTATTATTTTTTTCCTAATAATACGTATGGATAGATTCCACATATGTCGGTTCAACTTTTCCAACTATATATCAACAAAAATTTTAATGGAAATGTTAATGCAACTAATGGAGGAACTCATTCTGATTTAAATAGAAATGTTAAAACTTGAAATTTCGAGCCGAAAAGTAGTAAAAGTCAGAAAATTATTTAGTTTAGTCATAAGAAAAATGATGGAAAGTAAGAAAAAGTTGTTAAAAGATTTGGATAAGAATTTAACCGTTTACTTTAACACTGTTTTGAATAATAAAATTTAAAAGACATTATTAGTTTGTTTTAAATTTTCAATAGGGAAAACTTTTCTGGACGAGTATTATTCCTCTCAGTGTTAATGCTTCCCTTCCGGAGAATCCAGGATTTGGGGGATGTCAAGTGAAGTAGGCGAGATCGGTAGTTTCTGTGGTGCCTTTACGTGGACTTTTAGGTTCTTGTCACGGTAGTCGTTTGGATGTCTACCTAATGAATCTGTAAAATAGTACATAATAAGGAGATATCGGGAGTTTTTGATATTGTTACTTTGATATTTAAGTTAGTATAAAGTATTAAGAATAATACATAAATTTAATATGTAGAGTATAGAGAAATTTATTGTTGGAGAGTAACCTGATATTTATAGTAAAGTAAAACCGATAATTAAAGATTAGTTGGCGAAAGAGATTTTCTCTCGCAAGCGTAGGAATAGTAAAGTAAAGCCATTGTGCTCAATATATCTCAGACGTGACTGTTTCATCATTATTTTATGCGTTGTAACCAGTACAGGACTTGATCTGTTTAGCCCTAAGGCTTAAGCCCACAGGAATAAGCTCTAAACCACAAGATACGTCAGATTCGATGGGTTTATGTTTAAAGTGCTCATCAATAGGAATCATTCGCAATCGAATTGTTAATTAATGCCCAAAAGATATATTGTGATTACCGTTACGATTTCAGTGCACCCTTTCTCAGTTCTACTCTCCCAATGAAGCAAAGAACAACAGCCCCGAAGGGAATCTGCATTATTGAGCAAAATGCGATTTGCTTCGGTTTGGAAAAATTGATTCGTTCTTTTCAGTTTAATACTCAACCTCCTCTCAAATTTTTTTTTAGCCAAACCTCCTCTTAATTGAACTGCTTTAGAGCTTTTTCCCCTTTATTTTCCAAACTTCTTTAAAGATTTAAATGAACAAAATCAAACGATGTTAAAATAGTGTAGGGAGACAAACTTCACCTCTTTGAAACCGTATTTGTTCTTTGCAGTATATTTTTTTATGGTGACAGTTTGACATATTTTTATTTATGTTGAAATGACTTTTTACTTTATAGGCATACCCTAATATGAAGAAATGGATATATTTTTTATTCACTAGGTAAATGACAACTTCAAGATAAAATTTTTAAGATTTGAATAATTTTAGATTCAATGGCAATAAAATGGTAAAAGTAGATCAAAGTATGATCAATGACAAAGGTGATGGAATCCAAGCTTTCCAACACGAGATAGAATTTTTTTTCCCTTTTCTTTAAGCAATGCGATTCGTTGCAATGCAGAGTGGTTTGATTTGGATAGGCCACTTAACTAAACATTTTAATTTGGTTTTGGGTTGTCAAACTAAACCAAATTGTAAAAGGGTTGGATTTTATATGATCGATTTGCTTTATAATTCAACTTGAACAGTCTTGATTAAATGAGCTGAGAAAAATACAATTGGATGTGTGTAATTTTAGCTAATTTTCCTTTAATTTTTAGCACACATTTTTTTGAAATTTATCTATTGAAAATGAGGACTAGAAGTGGATATATCAAAATGAAAATTAATATAAAGTTCTATGTACCCTATATATCTATATATATAAAAAAATTAATATAAACACAAAAGGGATCCTATCTTTTTATCAACTCTGATCATGGCACATCAATACTCAATAATCGCAATTTCTAAAATAGATTTCTAGAGTTAGAAAATATACAGCAAATATATCTTTTCTAATTTCAAATAGTGTTATCGAATTTTTCAGATTTAAGCCATATCCAACCTAGGCGAGTTCATGAAATTTGCAAATTTTATATAATAAAAATTTGGCCCGTCATGATATGTGTGTGTGGTCATGTGAGGACTGACTAACATTCAGGGGTGAAGTCAAAATCAGTGTTGCATGTGAAATATGAAGCCTCCGAGGATATTTCTTACCTTGAGCCTTAAGACTTGGAACTCATTATTTAAGGATGTCTTTCAATCTTAACAGCTCATGTCTAGAATAAGATAATGTTTATTATTTAAATTAAGATCTTGTCCTGTGCTAATAATCACACTAGTAAATAAAAGCAAGAAATAAGGTGAGATTTTAAATATTTAATGCGATAACAGTGAATGTGGACACTGCTAATGAATTAAACTAAGTTAAACTCGTCTTGAAACTTGATTTAATGTTGAAGTACTAAAGAGCCAAATAAATAATATCTTGGTTTCGTTCCTAATAAAAAATCAATCAACAGAAGCGCTCAATTGATGAACTGGATCAAGAACACAATATAACTCCTATTCAGCAAAAAAGAATATATTGTGACCCCTTTTTATTTTTTCCTTAATGTTTGTTGTTGTTATCTTCTTTGCAAAAATATTGTTCTGGTCTTTTACCAAATATAAAATGAATATGTGCTACTTTTAGAATTTTTTTTTTTACTTCCTTATTCTACATTTAATATCGCAGTTAATAAAAGCATTTAGCACAACGTCATAAACCTTGATAAACTTCACAGCTCATCAACACATGCATAAAATGATGAAATTCTTTTAATTAACTATACTATACATACTCAACATATTTGTATCATAATTGGTAAGCCATTACTGTTACATATTAGTTTGTGTGAGGCTTATTTTAGATAATTGGGCTAAATTTAACATATGGACCGATTTTTTCAATCAATTGTAGTATTTAGGAAACCAGACAAATTATAGGAATGTCTTATTTAGTTTGATAGGCTTAATTTATTTAGTATTAGTTTTATTCCATTTCGTTCTCGTGCATGAAAAGAAAAATAGCTTGAAAGAGGGCTTCTAACCTTATAACACTCCCTTGGTTTCTTTTAAGCCTTACGAAAGCTTATAAACATTAATCTTATCTTTTTAAAAAGATGAGATTTTTATAAAATGAAGCAACGTTTGACTCAAAAGTTTCGGGTTTAACCAAACTCATTTTTAAGTTCAAGCCCATTGCATTATAAATGGGAATAAGGCTTTGTTATGGTCCATTAGATCATAAAAAAGTGATCCAACGGTCATCTTCAATTCTTGATCATGTGGACATTCTAAGCATCGAATAATTCAAGAAGATAATTGAAAATTCTACTAAAATAGCTCTAAAGAATATAAAAGCATCAAATTGATTAAGAACAATCAAAATTGATAAAAAATACCAAATTTGATCCGTCATCACACATATATCGAGAATATTGAGTTAGTATACTCCTTCTCCCATGCTTCTTCTTATCAACTACATCAAATCAAACAAACTCCTTTGAGGTTGACTACCACATAGAGCGATCATGTGCGCGCTGCGTGAATGGTGTGCTACACGTGGCTTCAAAAAACTAAAGTGAAACTATCACTTGAAGGGATGATTAAGTAAAAATAAAGTAGGAAGGAAAAATAAGTAATCTAAGTGTCTTAAATGCACAAGTGACAGACAAGGCAACCTTAGGAAACCTCAGACGTTTACCTTGTAGTTTAAGCAAATGAAATCAATTCTTTGCTTGAACGTTATGTAATCTTATAAAGCAGAGTTTTCACAGTGGAATATTGTTTCTCCGATTTTTCTCTAAGAGTCTTAAATGATGAGGAAATATTTGGTATTTATAGACTCTTAGGTATGATGGCATCCGTCAAATCATCTAGGTAATTAACGGATGCGATGGAGCTTGCTCGATTTATGGTTATCCAGAATGAGTTAGCTAATGGGCTCAAAACCAGTAGCTTTTCTTATAAGTGTATGAGCATGCCTGAGAAAGGTTGGAGGTGGACGGATCAATCTAACGATCCCTGTTCCAAGCCCATTAAACCAAATCTCTTTAAATCATCCCAATATAGAATGAACTAGACTCTTTAAGATCTATCACCTAGCCTAAGGAATCAAGGCTAAATAAATAACGGGTTTATCCTAATAACTAATATAACAATTTTCAACCCTCTACAATCTCGATTCAAAAAATGCACTCCATAACAGTGTCACCCTTTAGGGGAATAAATGCACCCTAATTGTAAACGAAGAATCAATGATGAATAATACCCCAGTGAATAAGAAAGACTAATCCAATTATAAAAAAAAAAAAAAAAGTAGGTTCCTTTGTAACAAAACTATAATTTGATGGTGATCAAGTTGATAGAATCTTAAGATTTGTTCAAACTAAAAGGAAATCATCTAAAGCAACCAATAATCGAGGAGATAATAGTAAGAAAGGTGATATCATGCAGAAAAAAGGTAATAAATATGAAATAAGTAAAATATTGCTCAAGTTAACATAATCTAAAAACACAACTTCTCCAGCTGCATTGAGTCCTTGTAAATTGGTACATTCTTTAAGAATAGGGTGACAAATTTCCAAGTCTACTTTATTATTTGTAATCTAACACATTGCTTGTTAGGAATCTGGTTTGCACAAGATCTTCCTAGCCCCCAAAGATTTTGCTAATCGTGGCCATATACCTCAACTTCCGAGGGTGATAGGTTTGAAAACTTTTTGTAAATTCCACCTAATACTACATCATAATGTTCCTTGTAGATCACACCAATTCCATAATTTCTTGTGTCTTCTACAACTGCTCCACCACTGTTGATTCTTAGCCATCTATGCTCAATTTGTCTTGATTTTGCCTAATGGTCCCTATCTTTTAGATTTAATTTCTCTCTTCTAATATAAGTCTACCATTCATTTGCATCCCTCCTAATACTTTGTACACAATTTAGACCTTGTTGCTCAGGATGGAAAATCCACCTATTTCCTTCTTTCCAGATCCCTTTCATACTAGATAGCATGATAATTTCAATAAGAGTTGATGGTGAAGACCATTTGTTTTAAAACCTCCTACTGCACCACTTTATTCACTTGTTAGTTGATTCCTAGGAATTCTCACTCCTAAGCTATCTAAGAGAGTCTTACTCCATTAGCAGTTAGTAAAAATATGTTTGAATGGTTTCATCCTCAGCACTACAGGGTGGGTAAATTATTCCCACATTAAAACCTCTTCTTGTCAAATTCTCTCTTATGGCAATATCCTTATGAAAAATTCACCATAAGAAGATTTGAATGTATGGTGGAATCGATAGCCTCCAAACCTACATCTAATTTTCAGTTGGATGGTATGGATTCTCTGCATTGAACATTTACACATATACTAACTTTGCGATTAGTTCCCCATCTATGTCAAAGGGCCATTTATAACAATCAGTTACTTCTAATGATGTCTATAGAATAATTGCCCCTATCTTGAGGTATATATCATCATTCAACAGACATCCTAGAGTTTCTTGCTTCCAACCTATTTCATTGTCTTAAACTTGGCTTATGGACAAATTAAGGTCATTTTTGTTAAAAAGGTTTATATAGCCATGTGCCCACCAGTCCTTCCCATTCCAATTGTCCATTCAGGATTTTGTAAATCGTCTAATTCGAACTCTTGCTTGGATCTTTTCGTCTAACAATGATACAACCTTAGCTAAGATTTCGACAAAAGTGAGAGCCCTGCCGAATTCTCCTATGTGCTTTATCAATTTTATCTTTTTCCTTAAGGAATTCTGTCCACAGGAGTTTCTTCTTCTTGACATGCCATGCAAGTTTTACAAAGTTTGCGTAGCAATCTCAATCCTCCTTTCTCTTTTGGCCATTTTACTATGTATCCTTTCAACTCTCTCGATAAATTTCTTTACAAAAGAGAGGATTTGTGCATAGTAATTAACTGTGCTCTTTAAGGAAGAGGAAACTAGTAACTTTCTCCTTGTCATACTCGATAATTTTGACTTCCAGCCAGATAGTTTGTTTTCAAGTTGTAAATCGATTGATAAGTCCAATTTCAATGTCTTGATTTTGAATAGCAATATTTCAATATGGAGGTTTTTCCCTCAATATTTTTAGTAATGAAAACACCGGACTAATAAAATTTGAGACTTCATGTTTTCTTAAACGATTTTGTATTTATCTTATTAAGGTTATTAACTTTGAATGAAAAAAATAATTACAATATTCCAGTATAGCTTTTACGGTGAAATAGGCATAATTATAAAAATAAATCAGTCATCTGCAGATTTCAAATTATCTTATAATAAGTATATTTTACAGAATTAGCGGTTTCGAAGTGTTTTCAAAAGGGTGCAAGATTGAGACTTTGAGAGTATCAAATTCTAGTATTCTTTCATCTTAATACGAGGTACAGTACAGCATAGAGGCTTCTTTTAAACCCATTCTAACGTTATCACCTGGAAAACAAAAAAAGGTACAAGCAACATAACACTAAGAGGTTTATCCGGGCAGAGGGTTACTAAGATATGCTTGGTCCTTCTAAACAAAAAATGCTATCATCAAATCAACAGATGACACACCCATTAGGATCTTCTTCTACACTCGTTCCATAACAGTAGGCTTGCATCGGATGATGTCGATAGTAGTATGGCGGAGGTGGTGGATGGTACATAAACAATGGTCCCAAGTTTGGTTCCGGCTTCTTAGGGGCTTCAGGTTTCTTCTCCTCCTTCTCAGGACCAACTGAAACAATCTCCGCAGTACACAGTTTTCTCAATTTTTCGGCTAATTCCACCGGATCGACGTCTCCGGTCACCGTTAGCTTCTTGTCCTTGTCCATGGAAATCGAATTCAATCCTGCAAAATGAATGTTAAAATATAATTACAGTGAGATTCATCAATTGGTTTCTAAAACGTTATCTATTTTTGCTATTTATGTGTAATTCTGTACCAATTTTTTAGCACAATATTTTTCACACTAAATTATTATACCCAGGTTGTATAAGTTAGATTAGGAATAGAATGATACAATTTAGGCACGTGAGAGCTTTTGTGATCATCGGGATAGTTTTCCTAACAGGATAGACAAGTCTCAAATTTTTATTTGGTATCTCCTATTACTAGACATTAGACAGTCAGTCCTAATAAATGTTTTTGAATGGAATTTCTGATAATAATAATACCTTCAATCCCGGTGGCTATCTTCATGGCCTTTTTCTTGTGTTTGTCTTGGTAGAATTGCAACTTGAGAACTACTTTCTGTAATAACAAATAGAAGGAAAAATATAATTAGAACTCTGAAAAACATTGATTCAGACAACATCTACAACAAATTCGAGAATTTGTGAAACTTATGCATGAAAAAAAAAATTAAAAAATTACAACATACAGGGAATCTAAAAAACTTTATCTCTACAGGGAATCTAAAAAACTTTATCTCTATAGGAAAATAGTGTTAACACTAACCTTCATCTTATAAGAAGGCGAGATGAGACAGCAATACTTATCAATTCGAAATACGATTTTATAAATTAAAAAGCTGGAGGAGCCTAATAAAGAATACTTCCTTCCTTGCTTAATAGCACTACGTGTTTTTTTTTTTTTTCCCACCGAAAATTGGTGGTGTGAAAGAGAGAAGAAGTGTAGGATGCTATCAGAATTAAGAGAAGGAAACACACCGTGATGCCGTTGGGGATTGGGGCTTTATATAGATTTTCAACTCAATTTAAGTCAAATACTGTTACCATCAAATTAATTGCCAAAGGTATAGCTTGACCCACTTTGTTAGTCGTTTATAGTCCTCATTTTGTCTTTTATTGTTATTTTGCTCTTTTCATATCTACCATCCAATAATTAAACTAGTTTGTTTTCAAGTTGTGAATTGACTAATAAGTCCAATTTCAATATCTTAATGTCGAATAGCAATATTTCAATATGATGGTTTTTTTCTCAATATTTTTATTAATTTATCTATTGAAACAGGAACCGAACCAGCTTCATTTTATTAGGAAAGCAATGTTTATTAAATTCTTAAAAAATAATAATAATAAAGTGATGATGCTGTTTGATTTATATGGCTTTAGTTCTCCCTCATCCATGTTAAAGTTAATTGAGAAGGAAAAACTAATTAAGCTTCGAATAGTTTTAATAGGGAAAAAGTTTGAATGAAATTTCTTGTTTAAGCTTCATAACTTTGTGAATTATTTTATCTATAATAAAACCATTTGTTATTTTCTTTTAACATTAACGTCCTTTTTCTTTTTTAGAAAAGATTTACTAAGCATGATGTATCACATATCCATTTATATGATATACACCTTTTAATGAGATTCTGATATATATTATTATAACTTATCAATATGTTCGTGTGTTAGAATTCTATTGAAAGTTATGAACTATATAAATGGACACATAAGGTGTCATGCTTGGTAAAACTTTCTTGAGGGATAACTACAACATGAATTCTATTGTGAAAGTGGAAGATAAATATGGATACAAGCTGTTTATGTTTTTAGCTAGTCATCAATCAAATAATCCTTTGTTTTAGGAGTGTTCATCGGAAAGGACAAAATTCGGGGTAAGATACGATTCTTTTATCATACGGTTAGGTTCATAGCTTCATGGTTGACTCACAATCTTTTAAAGCAATTCGGTTTAAGACCAAATTACATTATTAATAAAATTTCTGATTTTTGTCTTAGTTGATTTATTCTATTTTTTATTACCTTTGGGTTTTAATTATTAATACCTCTTGATGAAAAGTCGTTTACCAAATGGGTGAAAATTGAATAATGCTTGCATTTATTTATAATAGAGTATTATATATTATATATAACGATAAATGACTACTAAAATTAAATACAGAAAAAAGAAAAAAAATTATATGAAAATAAACACGATTTGAATTAAATTGAACAAAATCCAACCTTTTTAAAGTGGTTCTATTTATGTCTCTTTGAATCTCAACGGTTTAACATGATTCATTTCAGAAGGCGATTACAAAAACCAAATCAAACAATGTATTTTGTCTACTCCTGCATAGTATGCATGCAATTGATTTAAAGTCTATAGAAGCTATAAACCATTCGTCTAACTTAGACATAAGTGCTCTTTTTTGTTTTTTCACCCTAAAACTTGATGAACGGAGAAAATCAAGTCTTATTTATTCTATTAAAAAATTAATATTTATGTTATTATATTAAAACGGTTTTTCAAATTTAATCTATTTCGTTAGAGGAGATCAGTACTCGTTCAGTAGCTAATAACCTTAACACCGGAGATTAAATTCATCGGAATGTAATTATTATTTATGTTATTTTAAGGGGTGGAGCCCGTGGACGTAAATACCGGGCCGAAGTCAATAATAAAGACCAGGTGGGAAGAGAGAGACGACCTTCGTATGGTCTTCCTTCGTGTTGGCATTTTATTGAGCTACGCGGTTGTACTTGTACCTTTCTTGGCATGTGCATTAAAATAGTTGAAGTTGGGTTCACTTGACCATCCAAAAGCAGAATATTAATGGCGGCCTTCATGATATGGTGTGCGCTGCTCATATAATGGAGTACCATATCATGAAGTCAAAGTCGGTCTTACGTGTGTAACACGAAGCTTCCGTGGATGCTTCTTTCCCTTGAGTCATGTTTCTTAAAGACCCAGTCAATGCCTGGGCGAACTCATCACCACGTTTGTTTTTAAATCATCGGAACGATGGTTTATGTAGCGTTTTGTTGTCTCAGATTAGATAAAAAATTTTATGCTGTATTTGATTTGTAATTTTATTTAGTGAATAAATAAAAATTAGGTTGATAGATTAAATAAAGGGCTCAGATTTTATCCCATATATAGCATAATATAAAGATAAAATTAACTCAACAAAAATAAAAAAAAATTTATATTCTTAAAACTAACCTTTATGTTATAATATTGTACAAAAAATTATTTAATTTATATTATAAATAATTAATTCTTAATATAAATTTTATGTCTAATATTGTGCAAAACAAATATAATACAATGGGTTTGTACTATCCAATTCTTTTTATACTTATCATATCTAATTTTCTTACAACCAAACACTACCTTAAATTATATCCACTAATAATCTCACTAGTGAAGCAAGAAATAAACCAAGTCAATGTTAAAATCATACAAGTAAATAAGAAAGATTTTAATAGTACTAATATATCATGTGTTTTGATGAGTAGCAAATAAATACCAAAAAAAATTTAATTACTTGAATATGTGGACCAACAATTATTAATATGTATTTAAATATCATTAATATTTACTCGTTATTAATCAAAACACATGGCATGTTAGAACCGATAAATCTATTCGTCTTCCTTAATTTTTTTATCACAAATCAATTATCTAGAGTGCTAAGTGTCAAGAGCATAAAGTTATATCGATTCAGCAACGGGTTGATGTGAATATGATATTTGAATTCAGTAGTTTTTTCTTGTAATTTGAAATATGAACTTCCATACTGCTCCACATAACACTCAGATGGCCTTTTCCTTCTTGCTATTAGTACTGATGCCAATTCCTTAATCCTATTAGCTGAATCAGCGTTTTCAGCCAATAATTAACCAATAACATGTGTTAGTTGAACTTTTCCAACTATACATTAACAAAAAATTTAATGGAAATATTAATGCAACTAATGGAGGAACTCATATCGATTTAAATAGAAATATTAAAACTTTGAAATTTCAAGCCGAAAAGTAGTAAAACCTAGAAAACTATTTAGTTTAGTCATAAGAAATATCATAAAGGGTGAGAAAAGTTGTTAAGAAAGTTTTATAAGAATTGAACTATTTATTCATAATAAAATCTAAAAAAATATTATTAGTGATGTAGATCAAGAAAAAGTAGATATGATATTAGTAATATCTTTTATTTTAGAATTTGGTTTTATGAGTATCTTTTATTTAAGATATGAAATCTTTTATTTTCTAAATTTATTAAGATTTAGTTTCTTAAAATATTAAATTATATTATACTTATAAATAGGCAAAACTTATAATTAATTACGAGAGAGTGATTAGATATTGAATAAAATTATTTTTTCAAAATTGATATAATGCCTTTTCTTTTCACCGATAGTGTGAAGCCATACAATTTATTAGTAGTGTAAAGTCATCATATTAATCTAGTGGTATGAGACCGTTAAATATATTTTTTCAGGTTTTATTATTCTTTTATCAAAAAATTATTTAGATTAATTTTTTTTATTGATTTTCGTGCTTTTCCTAGTTTTTCATTCTTTTATAATTTTCACTTCCATTGTGCTATATCAATTAGTTTATTTCAAATTCTCAATAAACATTTCCAACAACTTTTCTCACCATGCATTATTACGTTTATGTCATGCTTAGTATATGGGAACAGACTAAAGTAGAATTATGATTCTATGTTTCCTTCTCTTTTTTCATATTTAGAAGCACATTTAGATGATAGAATCACAATTTTATAAAATCAATTATTTTAATTTTAAGAAAAAATTCAATTTCATTATTTAGAAGGTAAAATTATGATTCCATTTCCCCATATGCATACCAAAGATCATATTAATTCTAATGCTTTCCCTTCAGAGAGTTTAGGGCATGGGAGATGTCAAGTGAAGTGGGTGAGATTAGTAGTTGTGGTGGTGTCTTTACGTAGACCTTTTAAGTTGGATTCATTCGCTATCAAATTATTAATTAATGCCTAAAAAGATATGTTGTGATGACCCTTACCTTTTTTATTCTTTTATTTATTTATTTTAATAATTTTTTCTCGTGTTATCTTATTTCCCAAAATATATTTCTGGTCTTTTATCAAATTAAAATGAACATGTGCTCATAATTCTAGAAATTCTTTAATTTCCATTTTTCTATCTAAGAAGCGAACAATCTCATATTAGCTTATTTTGTAAAACTTTTTCGATATATATATATATATATATATTATCTTTTTTTAACCACTAAATATTATATTTATGGTGTGGAAAGACTTGAATCTAATATATTTTTTGTCAAACTTGATTCAGATGATTGACTTGCATATATGAAAGGCTCAAAGATTAAAGAACTAAAATTAAGTTCAATTGCACTTCAACTAAGGTTGGATCAAGAGTGGATCGAATTGGTATTATGATCGAATTAAGTCGAATTGGATTAAATAATAAGAGTCATCACATACGTAACAACACTAATAAAAAATGATACTAAATTGTGAATACTGCTCACTACAAGGTATTGGCACATACAATCTCATTGTGTATCATAACTATTAAAGAAGCATGCACTTATACTTTTAGAAACATGTTTTTTCTTTTTTATATATACACTAATTTAAAAGGGAACGACAAAACAGAATATCTAGAAAAGTAAACCATCTTTAACATATATCAACCTTCATATGATATTAACAATTCCTTTCAACTTTAATAATCTTCACAAAAACCACAGCTTCATGAAGACATGATAATCACGTTTTGATATTCGACATCTCTTGCTAATAATGATTTTTTTTTTTTTTTTTGGTTAACCATATTTCCGTGCGGACTCAAACCCATTTCTGTTGTAGCGGCTTTTTTCATATTACTTTTAGTATAAGAAACAACGTATCCTCAAACTTTTGAAAGTCTAATGATTATTGTTTAGATAGGACATTGATGTGGTAAATCTAAGTTACATATCAAAATATAAACTCATATATTTTATGATGTAAGATGGTGAAAGCGAAAATTATAAAAGAATAAAAAATTAGATAAAGTATGAAAATCAATAAAAAAAAATTAATCTAAATAATTTTTCAATAAAAGAATAATAAAACTTGGAAATATATATCTAGCAACTTCATACTATTAAATTAAAATGATGGTCTTATACTACAAATAAATTATATGACTCCACATCACAATGAGAAAAATGATAACCTCAAACCATCAATAAAAAGAAAATGAATTACATCCATTCAAAAAAAATAATTTTATTCAATATCTAATTACTCTCTCTTAATTAATTACAAGCTTTGCTTATTTATAGAAATAATATGATCTAATATTTTAAGAAACTAATTCTTAATAAATTTAGAAAATAAAAAATTTCATATCTTGAATAAAAAATACATATTTAACCATGTCCTAAAATAAAAGATTTTAATACTATCATATGTATTTTTTCTTGATTCGCATCATTTTAGTTCTAATTTTCTATGAAAATTGTGCTTTTATTAATAGTTACAAGTTAATAATTATATTTATTATCTCGATATAACATGTAATTGTGATGATATGGAGATCGATGCTCCGGGCTCTATTTATTAAAGATTCACTCGGGTTTAGCCTGGGTTATATGCCTCTTTCTTTTGGGGGTGGGCGGGGTGGTGTGGGGAGCTATGTTGAAATAAACAAATTTTCTCGCAAAAAAAGAAAATTTCTTATACGTTTTTTTTCTTATTTCCCCACTAAAGTTCATCCAATTTCCCTTTTTCTGAAGTGGGTTGGAGATTCGAGAATACTCATTTTGTTCCCTTTTCCAGGCCATAACTACCAATATTGTCACATATAACTGTAGATATAGAACATTGTTCTTAGTGGGCCAATATTGATGATCCAATTTCAGTCTTGAGATAGAGGAAATGCTATTTTATACCTTCATGCATGAATTGCTCAAACAAAACAAAAGAAGAGGCTTTTGGCTTATCTTTTTAGTATCTTATTTGCATCTACTTGAATTTTATATTTAATAAGAATAACACATAAAAAAGATGAAAACATAATTCCATTTGTACCCTTTTTCCAAAATTAAAAATCTCATAAATCCCTATCAAGTTAAATTTATATATCATTTATTTTATTCATATTTATAAAAATATCAATTAAAATAACAATTTTCAATACACAAAATATATATTTTTAAACCTTTTCTCTTAAAAATATGTGAATTTTCATTTCTCAATATTGATACTTCAATCATCACTTTTAAACAAATAAGATATAAAACAAATACATAATAATATTACGCCTCGAAGTGATGAAATCGTAACAGTCACATCATGTAAACCAACTTATGGTAGTATCTGATTTTATAGTCACTATCATAGATATGATTTATACAAAACATTCATGACTTCTCGTTTTGAAATAAACAACTCAATTAAAATTAAAACTAAAATTTACATAAAAAGCCAGTAACTTTAAGTCATATATACATAATTATATTTATAATGTCTTGTGATCCGAGGAAATTCTACATTTTAAGGCAGTCTGATAAATAATACATTATATAATTAGCCTAAAAACTAAGAGTTAGTAATAAAACTCTAGAAGACTCGATTTCAATAATCAGCTTATCCTAACTCCCCCATAGCACTTGAAAAAGAAATTAACCTCTGGATAATTATATCACGGCATCTCAATCGAAACCTGCAAGAAATTTATAAAGATATGAGTAACTAATAACTCAGTAAATTAGGATAGAGACGTAAGAATGCATAACAAACAAAAACAAGGTTTTCAACAATTAATTATATGTAATGCAACTCGCAAATACTATCACACAACATGATTGGGTCCATTGTAAAATCAGAATAATTTCACTCACTCTAATTCAGGTTAAGGAGTTTCAATATTTATGCCATAGTGCATAACCGAACTTAAATTTATGCAATAAAGACACTACTTCCTTCATAACTACCCTTCAAACCATTGCTTCATATCTTTATCGTGACCTCCTCTCCTATCATTTAGTTCGGCTAAATATGAAGAAGAGACCATTATGCTATTCAATGCTATTTTTTTTAGAAGGTTTCGGTATTTAGTTGGAGAATCCTAACAATTGTTTAAAAGGTTGCACTGTATATCTAATTAAGGTATTTAGGTCGCTTATAATTAAGCTTGGTCTAGGGCGATTAAACAATCTTGTACCACTTGATTCGCAACAACCACCAAAACATAAGTAATCAAATACACATAAGCACATGTACAAATAATTACTTAGAAGCATAATCACAGACAGTCATAACTCTCCGAGTACCTTACTATAGTATTCTAAAATAAAGCGATGTATTGAACTAAACTTACTTGAAATCTTCGATTCACTCACTTGACTTGCCGTAAGTCACTTGTCTTCGCGTGTTCTATAATATAAATATTTTTTTAATATTTATATTCTTATGACATATAGACGTTGAACTATGATTTGACCCGATTTTTCCAAATATATATATATATATATATTACTTACTACCAATATTTTCTAAGCTAGTTTCTAAATCCAGTTCCAATTTAGGTTTTAATTCAATTTTTTACTATGAGTGTTATATGTAAATCATAAGAATACATTCCGAATCATAATGTAAAATTAATCACATTATACTCAAGTATCTTAAATATCACTTTTAACCCCTAACCAGTATTCTAATCTATATAGTACATCTTAGTTCTCATTTAACTATCGAATTTACTCTAGATGTGAAAAAAATTTACATTTTTCATACAATTACCAAAATTTAAGTTTCTTATCTGATTTATTGTGAATTACTATTATTATTATATTATCAATTTTAACCTAATATTTTATATTTATTATAAATTTAATTTCACATATTATTAATTTACGCATATTCACTACATATTACACCTAATAATTATATTTAAAACTTTAAGTATTACAAATATCATACTACATCAAAAACTAACATCCTAAAACACCTTAGTACACACTAAATCAATAATTATCCATTTAATTACTAAATTAGCCCAAAATCACCTATTTTATATATCATTTTAAGGCCTAAATATTTTAAAAATTCATTTCTAAAAAATATTTTCATAGCACGATTATACATCCTCTAAATAGCCTATATAAAAAAACTGAGCTCAAAATTATATTATTAAGGCTATTTATTTCTAAATCGAAAAAAAATAAACTTAGGTTTGCAAAATTTCTTAAGCACTATCAATTTTCAAACATTAATTCATCAAACCAATATTTTCCCTTAAATTTACATACATAGAAACCTCATAATACCAAATTTTATAATTTTCTAAATAAATTTAATAATTTAAATAAATTAAACAAGATTCGAGTTGAAATCGAACTTACTTGTTCGATTGACTTTCGACCACCAATGGTGGCTCCAAGTGTGCCCGCAACTAGGGACGGTGGGGGTAGGGTATGGTGATGGTGGTTGTTCATTTTTAGGTGGCCGATGGTCGTAGGTTCTCTCTTTAAATCCTAATTGTACACTAATTTTGTAAATTTTTGTAAAAAACCCTAATTCTGTCTTTCTAATTTGTCTCAAATTTTTTTTTATTCCTAATTGACCAAATGAGTTCCAATTGAAGTTTAAGGTATTTATAGAGCTACTTTGATTTTTTTTCTTTCAATTTTTGGTTGACATTTGGCCCTTATCTTTTCTTTTTTGGCTTTTTAGTTGATCTAACTTGATTGGTTAATTGTTTCTTCTTAATTCCCAACCATGACCTTAATATAGAAGATTCCTTACTTTTTCTTATTTTTCGTTGATTTGTTTGTAGTTTTCTTTAATTATTTAGTATTAATTTAGTATATTTCGGATATTTTTACCTATGTGTAAATACATATGGAATATAAATAAATACTCCTAAATATTATTTATGTTGTTTTATGATTTTTATTGTGTATATAATTTATTTCTATTGACTCATTAGCTATCAGAACTCGTTTTACACATTTCCGATAAATTACAGGTAATATGCTTATAATTCAATATTATGATATTTAATTATTTTATTACTTATTTTCCTAAATTCAAACTTACGAGGTCGCTTTTATTTATACTTCTAGCTTCATCATATAATTTAGGCTCCATCGAATACTTTATCTTATTACCCTAAATTTTACGTATTAATTTCGAACTCTTAGTTGCAGGCTTACAAATATATAAAGATAAGATACAAATAAAATACATATGGAAAAAAGACAATCTAAACGGGGCTTGAATATAACAACCAATTAAGAAGAGTTAAGTGCTCAATCGTCCAGCATTCCCTATCCCATGCTTTCTAAACTAAATTTCCCTATAACATCTTTAAATAATTAGGTCCAACTCGTAGACTTAGCATTAGTCCAAAAATCCAATCCATAACATCAAATTGAGTAAAGCTTAATGACTAAATAATTTTGCCCCAATCCTTTAAGAAAGTCTAAGGGGTTTTGGACACTTGTTTAAATATGTCATTTCTTCAAGTTATTAATTTGTATACGAAGGTTGTTAAATTGTTGTTTCACTAGTAAGTATATTGAGTATATTATTTTAAGGGCAATGCCTTTCCAACAAGCCTACAAGTGACACGAGCAATTAGACAATACACATACTAATACATGTATGTGTAAATACATGCAATAAATAAATTGTTGGAGCTAGTGTTGGGGTCACATGTCATGATTTATTATTCACAAAAAATAAGGTTTTTAGTAATGTGAGTATACTTGATAGCAGTACTATTGGTTTATAATCCAAGAGCACCAATCAGCAACCTACTATTTGAAGAGATATATATTAAATGATCCTTCGACTATGTATGAAGGATTTTGGTCAAAGGACAAATTACAAAGTTAAAATGAGTTTTTAGGTTTTAAGCTAATAGGGCCCAAGAAATCAAGTCTATATACTTGGGATGACTTAGAAAAATTTGGTATGATGGTTTAGAATAGGGATCGTTAGACTAGTTTGATCTATACAACTCTATGATTTTTTACATTCCAATTCTTAGGAAGATTGTGGTTTCGACAATCGTATTTGAAGGAATACACAATTTGAGGGAATATAGATGTAGATTGTCATCATCATGTGCATTTTAGATGGCTCATATCTATTCATGATTGTAATTACCTCTAAGGAAAAAAAAAAATAAATTCTTGAACGCATTTGAATAAGCTAAATTCATGTTTTAATATAATCTTCCGTTAAAGTAATAGCAAAAACCAATTCCATCAAATTTTATTTCATCATAATAAGCAAATATAGCTTTATTGCTAAATATCAATTACAAATACACTTTATTACGTTTAGTACACATAAATGGTTTCAAATGGAATTGAATAAAATGGATTAGAATGACAAAAGGAGCGAAATGGCAAATCATTTTCGTATCTGGAAATGTGTCAAAAATATCCTTAATTGTTAAAAGTTATAATTAAATTGAAAGTTAAATAGTTAATTTAATTAATAATAATAGATTCAAAAGGAATGGAATTACCGATTCCGCCTTCAAAGATATAATTGAATTCTTCCTTAAAGCCAGAATCACTAATTCTATGGAATCAAGAATCACAATTCTAGCTTCTAAACGTGCTTCTAAACATGGGGAAAGAGAATGAAATCCTAAATGGCAATTCCAATCCAGTCCAATCCAATTCATTTTTACATATCAAACATAATATTACTAATTTGTATTCTCTTTGTTTCGCAACTTGTTGCTTTTAGAGGCTAACCTCTCTCTATTGGATGTCAGTCCAACCTACTATGAGATCCCATATCAAGCAACCCATTCCTATACAAAGGGATATAACATCTAGAGTTAATGTCATAAATGTTATGCCCCGAAGTCGCAGAGTCGTAACAGTTCCGCTGTGTAAATCATTTTATGATAGTAATTGGCCTCACAGTGCCTACCATAGACATGATCTACATAAGGCGTTGATGACTCCCCGCTTTGAAGTAAACAATCCGATTAACAGTTATACTACAATTATGATAAATATTACAAATTTCTAATAAACATAGATAATTATAAGTAAGTCCACAGAGCTTCCCAGGAAGTTTTATATAAACACAACAGTTCACTAAATTACATAATAACTATCAGTCTTTTATCCTTAACTATAAGGTCACTTTAGTTACACATTATACTAAGTAACTTGATCTTCACACCCCTGGCTTCAAAGGACTAACCTCTAGATAATTGTAGGGCGGCATAGTACTTGAAGTGTTCAGAAATCAGAACCTGCAAAAGGATCTATAAGGGTATGAGCAACTGCAGCTCAGTAAGTTGAATTGGAGACTCATGAATGCATACAAGCACAAACAAGATTATCAATCAATTATTTTCATGTAATGCAATAATCAAGTATCGTCGCACAACGTAATCCGGTCTGTTGTGAAATCAGAGAAATTTTGCCCACTCTAATCCAAGTTGAGGAGTTCCATGTTATGCAGTAGCTCACAACCAAACACAGGCTTGTACAATGGATGTAAGCCCCATAACCAGTCATTCAAGGTTTCGATCGACTGAAAAATCCGATCAAACCTAAATTATAAGGTAAAGCTATAAATATTAGTAAAAATGACCCCGTAAACGTGAATTTAAGAAAATAAGTAATAAAATAGGAAACTATAAAATTTTCAAATTTTAAGCATAATAATTGCTAATTACTAAAAAGGCAAAAAGTATAATCTAATAACTAATAAATTACTAGAGATAGATTATATGTATACTAAAAATAATAGAATGACCTAAATAATATTTAAGAATATTTATTTGTATTATATATAAATTTACATGTAAGTATAAATACGCGTAATTACTTAAAATATGCGAAATGTGCTAAAATAATACTAAATGCTTAAAGAAAATTCATAATTAATTAAGGAAAAATCAAGAAAAATCAGGAAAAATCATGAATCATCCAGAATTAGGTCGTGGCAGCTGGGAAAAATAAGAAAAAATTCGGCCAATTAAATTAAGACAACACAAAAGCCAAAAATTAAGGGATAGGGTAATTATCTTGTCCCATTTAATGCACAATAAATCCCATAAAGCCCTATAAATAGCAGGAAAAATCACAGAGCTCATTTGGGCAGTTTGGAAAGTGAGAAAAATAGAGAGAGACGAAAATTGAGAGAAAAATTCGATTTAGAAAAAACTGTGCAATTAGAGCTTTTAAAGGGAACCTACATCAAACGAGCAGCTGGGAGTGGACGGCCACCACCACCACACAGTGGTGGCAGCGCCCAGGCCGGCCGACAAGGCCACGGCGGCTGGTGGTGGCCGGAGCCGCCCAGATCGGTGAGTCCGATTTCCAGCCCGATTCTTGTGTAATTTTGTAAAAATAGTAAATATTATTAGAAAATTATGAATTTTATTATTTTGGAATATTTTTATATTTAGTTTGTAGGAAAAATATTATTTTGATGAAAATATGTCCCGTGATATAGGGTCCTTAAGAAATCGTGCAAAACCTAGCATGTTTCGGTTTAGAAATAAATGACCTTATGAGTGTAGTTTTGAGCCTAAAATTTTTGTATAGATTACTTAGATGATATAGAACAGTGCTATGAAGCCCGTTTTCAAAAATTAATTTTTGAAATTTTTAGATAATTTTTAGGCCCTAAAATGAGGCATAAAATGGGTAATTTAGGGTTAATTAAGCAATTAAATAGTTAATTACTGATTTAATGAATAAGTATATGTTTTAGGATGTTGAAATCTTATGGAGTATAATACTTGTAGCATTTAGGGTGTCAGATGTAATTATTAGGTTAATTATGTAGTAAATGATTAATAGGGAAAAATAGTTAACTTTAAGTTAATTTTGTAAATTAGGGAAAATAAGAGTAAAAATCTGATCTAGGATGAATTTAGATATTTTGAAATGATAATTGATGTTTAGGGATGGTAATTAAAGTGATAGAACTATTAGAAGTGCATTATGTACATAATAAGCAATAATGCATAATATGTAATTTTTGGAAATATACTAAATAGAAAATATTAGAATAAAAATTGATATTATGATAATAATAAAAATATACAATAAATTTGATGGGAAACTTGAATTTATGTAATTATATGAAAAATGTAAAAATTTCTCATATTAGGAGTAAATTCGGTATACAAATAAAGATTTAAGTCTACCGAATAGAATAAAATACTAATTAGAGGTAATGATGATATTTAGGAGATCGGGAAGTAATGTGATTAATTTCACATTATGGGTTGAAACGGATTTCTAGGGTTGGAATCTAAAACATTACTTAGAAATCGAATTAAAAACCTAATTTAGAAATCGATGCGAAAACCGAACCTGAACCTAACCCCAAACCTAGAATAATTGTAAAAGACTTAATACCTAGATAATTAGGCATATTAAACCTTAAACAAAACCTTAAACAAAAGCTAACAATAAGCGTTATAGGATAAAACGAACCTATAATAGTTATATGAAAAGCTGAAACCACGTTTATGTTATAGGGATGATCGGCGATGGCCTGAGCAAATCGGACCTTGAGTGAGTGAGCGAAGAGTCGAGATAAGTTGGGATTAATATGATACTGTATTTTGGAGGCTTAAGATTATGCTCGGTTGTGCTTGTTAGATAATTGAACGTGTGTATGTGCTTGATTATGGGTGATGCTATGATTCTGCTTGTTATTCTGGCATATATTGTATGATTTATATGTAATGATTGATCACCCTAAACTGGACTTAATCAAATATATGACCAGTAATCATAATCGGACATGCATGGCAACCCGTTAGAGGAACTTAGGACTCTCCGGCCAAATACCGATCCCTTCGGAAGGGATAGCGCAAGATTGCAAAATGGTCTCTTCTTTATCCTCAATCGAACTAAGTGATAGGAGAGGAGGTCGCGGCAAGGGTGAAGACAGTGGTTCGAAGGTAGTCGCAGGAGGAGCAAGGTCTCCATTACATAAGCCTGGGTTTGGTCGTGAGCTGTTGCATTAACGGCAACTCCTCAACCCGGATTAAAGCGAGCGCATTTTCTCTAATCTCACGACAGGCCGGACAACGTCGTGCGATGGCATTTGCTTGCACATGCATTGTACCTAATAAGTGATTGAAAACCTTGTTATGTGTATGGTATAGTTTTAAGTCCTCCATCCTAACTTACTGAGCTGTGGTTGCTTACATCCCTATAGACGTCATGCAGGTGCTGGCTAAGAAGCGGCAAACAACTACTCTGAAGCTAGCAACTGTTGGATCCTAGGGAGTGAGGAAAAATCTTGAAGAACAAACATATATTTTGAGGTCTAAGTTTTTATTTTAGAATTAGTTTTCATTTTTGAATAATGTAATAACTAGGAAATATATTACGAAGAAATATTGTAAACTCTAATTATAATAACTGAATTATAGTATATATATAGAGATTTCCTCACTTTCTTAGGTAAATGATTTATTTAAATTACAAACTGTTTATTTCAAAGCGGGTTAGTCGTGGACGCCTTGTATAGATCGGGTCTAAGATAGCGGTTGTAAGGCCAACTTCTATCTTAGGATGGTTTACACGACAGGGCTGTTACGACTCTACCACTTCGGGGCGTGACAATGGAGACCTCGCTCCTCCCGCGACTACCTTCGAACCATTGACTCCACCCCCGCCGCGACCTCCTCTTCTGTCACTTAGTTTAGCTGAGGATAAAGAATGGACCATTTTACAATCCTGAGCTATTCCTTTCGAAGAGGTCGGTATTTGGTTAGAGAATCCTATGATCCCCTAACGGGTTGCAATGCATGACATTTTTTATTCTTAGAGTCAAGTAAGATTAAATTTCATTTAGGGTGTTCAACCAATTTCACACCAATTCAATCATAACACAAAATCACTTACATCACAATTTCAGCACGAATTCAGATACGTCAAACACATGCGTAAACTATTTACAATTACAACCATATACAAGCCTAAGTCTCCGAGTACCATAAAACTAGTACTCTATTACAATAAGCAATAACCCAACTTACTTGAAATTGCTCGATCCCTTAGTCGCAAGCTGATTTGTCTCTAGGTGTCCTATAATATAAATAGGTCTTTTTAGTACTTATATTTTATGGATTCATATTCTAATTCATAATTTAACTCATTTTTTTCCAAGTATACCTATAACATACTAATGATTCATTGTACTCTATTTCGGGGTTCGAATCATAAATTAGCTTTTAAATTTTGATTCCTAAGTCTTAAATATGCTCGAATCCTAATGTGACATTAATCGCATTACGCTCGGGTATTCAAATATCCTATTGGGTCTTAATTTAGTATTTTAAACTATTCGGTATACGCTAACCCTAATTGGGGTGTCGGATTTATTCCCGATGTGAAAAAATCTTATGTTTTGAGGCATTTACTTAAAATTAAATGTTATTTCAGATTTATTATTTTTCTGATTTCTATTATAATATTATCTAAATAACCCTAATTTTTTAGATTTATTAATTTTCAATTTCACATATTACTAATTTCTTACATTAACTACCTAATTCCCTCAAATTACCATACTTAATACTCCAAAGGCTAGGATTAGGCTTCCACATCAAAGATTAACATCCCTAAACATCTAATTACTAACTAAATCAGTAATTAGTATCTTAATCACCTAATTAACCCAAAATTACCTAATTTTTCCATCATTTTAGGGCTAAAAATTAACTTAAAAATTTCAAAAAATAATTTTAAAAAAATGGCTTCACAGCACTGTTCTATATCACATGAGCATCCTACAGAAAAAAATTGAGCTCCAAAATACACTCCTAAGCCTATTTATTTCTAGTTCTAATCATGCTCGGTTTTGTTCAATTTGTTAAGGACCTTATATTTTCAAACGTAATTAAACTAAATCACTATTTTTCCCTAAATCTACATACAATAAAACCTAAGAATAACAAGTTTCATAATTTTCTAGGCAGAATAACTATTTTTACAAAATTATACAAAATCGGGACAATTATGGGACTCACCCGGTTCGATGCTTTCTGGCCGTCCAAACCCGGTCCAAGGTTGTCGGCTGGCCCAGACGGTGGGTCTAGCGTAGGGTTGTGGTGGTGGTTCGGTCCTAGGTGGCTCACTTGCCCAATCTGCACAGTTTTCTTTTCTTTTTTTGTTTTCTAAATTTTCTCTCAAATTTTTGGGTCTCACAATTTTTCTCAGATTCCTCACTGCCCAAATGAGTTCTAGAAATTTTTTCCCTATTTATAGACGATTTTTGTAATTATTATGCATTAATTAGACATGACTTTGCCCAATTCCCTTAATTTTTGGCTTTTGTATTGCCTAATTCTAATTAGTTGATTTTTATTTGGCAGATCCTAACATGCCACGACCTAATTTGGATCATCTTATCCTCTTCTGATTTTTTCATAATTAATTTATAATTTTCTTTAATTATTTACTTAGTTTTTAGCCAATTTAGGTAATTTCGCGTATTTTTATCTACACGTAAATACATGTGAAGTACACGTGAACATTCCTAATTATTATTTTGGTCATTCTAAAATTTTTAGTATACATATAATCTATCTCTAGTAATTTATTAGCAATTATTATGCTTAAAATTTGAAAATTTTATAGTCTCCTATTTTACTACTTATTTTCTTAAATTTAAGTTTACGGGGTCATTTTTACTAATATTTCTCTTAATAGTTTATAATTTAGGTTTGATCGGATCTTTTAACCGATCGCCCTAAACCTTGAGTTCTAAGTTCAATTCTACGGTTACTTAGTTCAGCTTTAGGGCTTACAATAAAAGTACCTAAACTTTGTTATAATGTACGATTTCTACCTCTAATTTGAAAAGATCAATTCGTTATCTAATTGAAACTTTCCTAGTCATTTTTGTTACGTAAGTTATGTTACACCCTGAAGTTGGAAAGTTACGGTAGTCTCGTCGTATAAACCAACCTATGACAGTACCTGACCTTACAATACCTATCACAAATATGATTGATATCAGGCAAATGCACCTATCAGTTTTAATATAGCGGATGTGAGTCCGAGTCGATCCCTCAAAAACTTCGAGTACTAATATTAACCTTAGCTCTATTATCTAACCGAAAAATTATGAAAGGTTGAATTAATTAAAAATACTAAAATTAACAAACTAACCTAATTATAAGACTTGATTAAGCAATTTAGAAAGCGATAAAATTAAGAACGACTTCAAGAAAGCAAACAATGTATTTAGGAATTATTTCCCTTAGTGTTTAACATGTAATCGCTTAAAATATATTCAATTCAATTTCTATTATTCTTGACCGAAGGGATTTATAATTAAAGTTAATACATTTCTCAAGCATATTAACCTTAATTCTAAATTATTTACCGGAATCTCTTCACTTAGTAATATAATTCAGAATTGTATTAATGTATAATGAATTCCCACATAAACAAACAACTTTCCGGAAGAAACATGTATCTTATCTCTAAGTACACATGTAATTCTCTCCAATTATGTAAAGATCTAATTATACATGTAATTTCTCAATCATCATGTATAATACCATAGATTGATACTCTCGAAATATCAATTAATAATTAAATAACATAATTGAATCAAGAAAAGATAGAAACTTTATTGAAAATTATAAATCAATCTAATAGTCATATGAAACCCTAAGTTCCATAATCCTAAATACACGAATCTTAAGCTAACATAATAAAACAAATTCCAACAAAACCAATAAATAAAACATGAAAAACCCCTTTTTGTTGATGATCAATCTCTTTAATCTTGAAGTAGGTATTGCTTTCGCCTTTTGCTCCTTCTTCTCTTTAAGTCTCTTCTCTTTTGAATGTCCAATCTTGTGTGTGAAACCTTAGTATGTCCTTTTATAATGTATTATAAGGTTTCCGTTTTTGTCACTAGACACGGCCTAGGATACAGTCGTGTCCCCAAGTCGTGTAACTTTCTAACCTTGGCAAATTTTCCTGGATGGACACAGCTTGGGGACACGACTGTGTCCCAGACTGTGTAACTTCAAAACTTCATAACTCATTCATTTGAACTCCAAATTGAGTGAAACTTGATTCCTTTTCTTCGTTTTCAATCCAAGAACACATTCAAACCTTGAAATCAAATTTTACTCAATTAAGTATCAATTTCTTTAAAGAAAACTAAAGATGTAAGGGAAATATTATAAAATCACTATGTGAAATATGTTTAAAATAAGAGTTATCAATGATCTACACAAGGTGTCAATGACTCCTTACTTTGAAGTAAACAGTTCAATTAAGATTTAAACTAAAATTTACATAAAAAGTTAGAACTATCATTATATATATATATATATAATTACATCCATATTATCTCAAAATCCTAAGAATTTACACAAACAACAATAGTTGCTAACTTGCATCTCACACCTCAGTTTATATACCTACAAATACTATTAAGACATTAGAAGACTTAATTATGTAGCCATTTAATCCTCACTCCCTATAGTTTCAAAAGAGAACTGACCTCAAGATAGTTGTAACACGGCATATTAGTCAGAAGTCAGAACCTGCAAAAAAATCTATATGAGTATGAGTAACTACAGCTCAATAAGTTGAATTGAACACTTATGAAAGTATAACAAGCACAAACAAGGTTATCAGGAAATTAATTATATGCAATACAACAAGTAAGTGTTATCATACAACTTGGTCCAGTCTGTTATGAAATCGAAATAATTTCACTCGCTCTAATCTGGGTTAAGAAGTTTCTGTTAATGCAACAACTCACAACCAAACTTAGGTTTGTACAATGAAAACATCACTCCCCCCAAGACTAATCTTCAAACCAATGCCCTCATCCTCACCATTACCTCCTCTCCTGTTATAAACCATGATCAAGAACAGATAAGGCTAGTCACTGGATGGGTCCGAGTTTGCAGAAAGCTCAAAAAGGATTAATGGAGAAAAGTGCGAAAAGGCAAAATGAAGAATGAAATGGTAAGCAAATACCTACGAATAGCTCTAAAAATATGACGCACCAATGGAACTTCTAAGGACTTATGGCACAATTCAATATAACGCATAAATTAGTTCGGTGAGGTTACTTGCCACCTAACCTTGCTTAAGAGAAAGACTAAAAGCGATGTCGAGAGTAAATAAACAGTGTTTATACAAGAAAGAAAAAGTACTCAAAGAGTGCATTAAGAATGATCTGATATCTACAGTTACAAGTACAAGGATATTTATACCCATAAGTTAGGGCAACCTACCTTAAAAGGAAAAGATAAAAAGGGCATTTCCTAAGGAAGTAATGTACAAGATATAAAATCATAAAAATGAATATACAAGAAAAATAATCATTGGTGTAACGGATTCTGCACATGATACTGTATACATCTCAATGCTACATTAGCGTAGTTGTTAAAAGATGTGGACAAAAAGTACAAACAGATGAGTTCATCCGAGCAGGGACGACTTAGTTAGTCTAGACTCTCTCTCTCAACTTCTCGGTAAAAAAGATGCCGAGTAATTGATCCGTTCGGCGTTAGAGAGTAATTATCAACTCGGCATACTACAGAAAAATGAGCAATCATACGGCACGGAATGAAAGGTAACTCGGCAAAAAAGTATTCAACCTCGGTAAGAAAGTACTCAACTTCGGCAGGGGTTGGTTAGAACAAAAGGATTCGTCGTACCAGCTCCTCTAGTCTTCGAGCTCGGCTATAGGTCAGAGGTTCGATAGCCTGATTATCATTATCTCCTGTTACTTAGTTCAACTAAGAATAAGAAAAAAACTATTATGTTATCCAACGCTATCTTTTTCAAAGGTATTAATATTTGGTTGGAGAATCCTAATAATCCCCTATAGGGTTACAATGCATGTTTAATTAAGATATTTAGGTCAATTAGGATTAGGCTCTATTTAAGTTGATTAGACAATTCCACACCAATCCAATCACAACAGTTATAAAACAAAACATAGATTTCAGCACAACATTAAATACGCAGGCACATGCATAAAACTACTTACAAATACAATCATATAAAATCCTAAGTCTCCGAATACTCTAAAATAGCACTCCAAAATATGATGAAGTATTAAATCTAACTTACTGGAAATCCTTGATTGCTTACATAACTCGTCGCACATTAACTTGTTTCCGTATGTCCTATAATATAAATACGTTCTTTAGTATTTATATCTTAAAGATATATATATATTCTAGGTTATGATTTAACTCAATTCTTCTTATATACATATTCGTTATTATTAATTCTTCCTACATTAGTTTAGGGTTTGGTTTTCAAATCTAATTCAAGTTTTAAATCGATTCCAACTATGAGTAAATCCTAAAAATTCCTTCCGAACCTTAATGTGAATTTAATCACATCAGGCTTAACTATGCTAAATATCACACTTAGTCTTAAATCAATATTCTAGTCGACTCGGTACACTCTAATCCTCATTAGTATACCAAATTTATTTCTGATGTGAAGAAATTTTATATTTTTTGTATAATTACTTAAATTTAATTTTTGTACCAAATTTAATACGTATTAATATTATTATTATATTATCCATTTTAACCTATTATTTTATATTTATTATAATCCCAACTTCACATATTCTTATAATTACATATATTCACTACATAATTCCTATAATAATTACATTTAATACTCTAAGTGCTATGTTTATGTTACCATATCAGAGATTAACATCCCTATATATCTAATTACACACTAAATCAGTAATTAGTTATTTAATTACCTAATTAGTCCAAAATTACTCATTTTTTTCATCATTTTATGGCTTAAAAATTTCAAAAATTAATTTAAAAGAATTGCTTCATAGCACTATTCTATATCATTTAAATAGTCTATAAAAAAAATTTGAGCTCAAAATTACTCTCTGAAGCCTATTTATTTCTAATTTGAAACACGTTTAATGATTTCTTAAATACCCTATATTTATAGATGTAATTAATTTTAATCAATATTTTTCTTTAAATCTACATACAATAAAACATCAAAATAATAAAATTCATCATTTTTTGGGTATAATTAATAATTTTAATAATTTTTACAAAATCGATTGGAAATTTAGACTCACCTGTTTTTTGGACTTCTGGCCACTAACACCAATCTATGGTTTGCCGGTCGACCCAAACAGTCGATTTGGAGTGGGATAGTTCAGTTTCAAGTGATGGTGGTGTGTGGTTTCGACTTAATTACTCCTACTACATAGAATTTTTACAAATTTTTGTAAAACCCTAATCTTCTCTCAATTTTGATGCTCTCCAATTTTTTAAGGTTACAAATTGACCAAATGAGCCTCTGTATAAATTTGGCTATTTATAAAGCTCTAAAGTAATTTTGGTGCATTAATTTAATTAGACAATTACTTTATCTACTTCCATTTTACCTTTTTGAGTGTGTGAATTTAATTGGTCCAATTTTTTTTCTTCATCCCTAACCTACCACAACCCAAATTTAGACTCCTCTAATTTTTTTCTTATTTTTCCTTGATTTTTTTAATAATTTTCTTTAATTATTTAGCAATTTTCTAGTAATTTTCAAGCACTTTAAGTAATTTCACGTACTTTTACTTAAGCGTAGATACATATGGAGTACAAGTAAATACTCCTAATTATTACTTATATTATTTTATGATTTTTAATGTGCATATAATTTATCTCTACCAATTCATTAGTTATCAAAATACATTTTATTACTTAAAATTTGAAAATTTAATATTCTATCATTTTATTATTTATTTTCTTAAATTCAAACTTATAGAGTCATTTTTACTAATATTTCTAGTTTTATTTTATAATTTAGGGTCGATCAAATCTTTTAACCAATCGCCTTAAAATTTATGTACTAAGTCTGATCTTATAGTTATAGAGCTTACATTTCAGGCCTAAAAGTTAATTCTATTAAGTTTGTTACTAACATGGAAAGATAAATCAAGAATTGACCTATGACTACCAATGGGTTTAATAAACCACTTTTTAAGGTGGATCCTGACCCATTTCTCCTTAAGCAATCGTTCTGGATACCTTGGAGTCAGGGGTTTACTAACAGCCACTTGGTGGGGAGGATATGCAACTCCCAGTAAGTGGCAGCTGGCTATCCCCTAGCCTTGAGATTGCTAGAACGTTTAGTTTTTGGTTTGTTTTTATGTCCATGTTAATAAACAGACTTAATAAAGTTAATTCAGGTAACAAAAATAACCCTGAAAATTTTGATTAGATAGTATATTGATATTTTCAAAGTATAAGTAGTAAATTATATATTTTAATAAAATTTTAATACCATTTATGACATTAACCCTAATGTCACATTTAATACGCAAAAATGATTTGAATTAGAATATGAAGCGAAATAACAAATTCATTATCGTGTTTAAAAATATCTATGGAATAGAATAATATTAAATGCATACATAGTAATAATTGTCAAAAGTACCCTTAATCATTGAATATTATACTTAAATTAAATGTTAAATAAGTAATTTGGTTAACAATAATAAATTTAGAATGAATGGAATTGCTGATTTTACCTTTAAGAAAGTGGAATCAAATCCCTCTAAATTAATAATCGCCGATTCTTTGGATTAATGATTTCGGTTTTTAAATGCGCTTCCAATCATCAAGAAAGTGAGTGAAACACAGAGTCACAATTCTATTTCGTTCTATTTCTATATACCAAATATAACATAAAATTTATTGAAATTTAATTAAACTTAATAGGAAGATACCTATAATTTAAGTACTTATCAAGCAAGTTTAGAATGAGAATCACAAGTACTAGGAGTCAATGCCATTGCATCATCCATCGATCCCAAATTGAATTGAGAGAAGAATTTAAATATTTTGACAACTGAAGACTTTTTTCCTGATCCGTTCAAGCGGGTAAGACTTAGAAGAAGAAACATCTTCTCAAACATTTATTATTCTCCTCCTCCTCTGCCGGACCAACTGAAACTATCTCGGCGATACACAGCTTTCTTATCTTCCCCATTAGCTTCAACAGATCGATGTATCCGGTCACCGTCATTGTCGTATCCTCGTCCATGCAAACTAAATTCACTCCTGCAACATCATATGAGGAGTAATAGCTAATTTCCTTTTGCTGTAAATAGAGTACAATTAAATTTAAGAGCCCACTTTTCGAAATTTTAGAAGATCCATTTTTCTCGATAATTCTTCTTTAACTAACAAAGCAGTATACTGTATATCAATTAGATGAAGAATTTCTAGGGTCCATAGTGGCCACGGATGGACCTAAATGGTGGTGGATGGAGGGAAGTTGGTGTTTATGACGATCGTCCCTCAGTTTCGAAAATTTTCAAAAATTAGACTTAAAAATTTAACTTTTAATTTTTTTAAATCTTGATTCCACCACTAGATCGAATATGATATCGGGAATAGAAGCACATCAATGAGTCTTTTTATCAGAGAAAATTCATTAACTATGGAAAAATAATTAAACAAGTGTTCCTGCATATAGATGAACTAAAAAGGAGGAAGTTGCGTATCAATGTTTACATCTGATACGACTTCTATAAGCCTTCCCTCTTTTTTTTTTTCTTTATAATAATGTCAAAATCAATATTTGAATTTTGGTTATTATTTCAAATTGCTATCTAAAGTTTGAAGTTTTTAAATTTTATGCCCAATCAAACTTTACTGGTAGAATTTACTTTCTCACATCTAATTGTGTTATATTTATACTTTTTGTCTAATAAGAATTTGTCACGTCATCTTTTTCAAGATAATAGAAATAGTAAATTTAATAAATTTAGTGAGATATTGATATTTAGTAACTTCAAACTTTAAGTATAACTTTTAGTAAATAAAAATTCAACTAAATATGATAGTTACCAACCTGAATCTTCAATTATGAATTTAGGAAAACATTGAAAGTTTATATAGTAACCATAACATTGCCCCCTTTTTTACTATCTAATATTTATAATTCTGTTATTTATTTGGAAATTTTACAACTATTACGACCATTTGGTTTGTGCAATGGAATAAAATAAGATAGAGTTGTAGTTTTTAAAGAATGTAATAGAGAATAAATAATTATTCCTCATAATTTTTTTAAGGTTTCATGGATGAATATGGAAATATGCTTAAAAAAATCAAACAATAGTTATTCTATTTGTCAATGAAGGAAATACAAATCATTATTTTGAAGTAACAGTAATTTTATGGAATAACTATTCTACCAACCAAACGGGAGAATAGATTTATTAAAAAACAATAACTATTATATCCTAATTATAAAGCCAACTAAACATGTAATTGGTAAGTACAGGTTCAATTAATCTAGTAAATATACTTGCCAATTTATCATGGCTGTACCACTCTATGAGAAGTGAAGGATAAGAAAGAAAACGTAAAACGAAAAATATTATAATGTACCTTTATACTTTGAGGCTTTCTTCATATCCTTTTTCTTGTCTTTATCATTGTTCAAATTCAACTTTAAAACTACTTTCTGTATCACAAAATAAAAGCATGTGAATTATCTATATAAACAAAAGACTACGTTCTGATCAATGAGAGTATATAATAACTCAAAAAGAAAAAATTGATAGATTGTTGATGGCGGACCTTCATCTTTGTTGGAGGTCTACATACAGGATCTAATAAGTGTTTTAATCTTCTCTCTCTTGGAGATATGGAAATTGAAAGAAAAAGAAGTTGTAGTAGTAGTAGTGAAGCAGGAAAGATAGAAGAAGAGTGAAGAATTGAAG
Source organism: Lumnitzera littorea (assembly GCA_024138015.1). NCBI lineage: Eukaryota > Viridiplantae > Streptophyta > Magnoliopsida > Myrtales > Combretaceae > Lumnitzera > Lumnitzera littorea. Next base: position 124,822,521 of record JAMXBB010000003.1, on the reverse strand, counting down.
GATTGGAAGAGGTTTAAATAGGGACGGAAGGGAAATTCAAAGAATTGCTGAACAAGCTGCTGGAATATAACTTGCCTTTTTTTTTTTTTCTAATAACTTGCATTTCTTTTTCTACATTTTAAAAGTTCGTAAAAATAGATAAAAAATGATCATTAGTTATCCAAACTATTCTTATTTTCTAACTAACATTCTCAGTAGTTTTGTAACTTAATGATATGAATATTGATCTTTTAAATAGGATGAACCAGATTTAAATCCTTTCTTCTCCTCCTCCTCCTCCTAAAAAAGAAAGAAATGTTTCATTTGAATCACTTTACAAAACATTGATCCCATATTTGAATCACTCTATAAAACGTTAATCTTTTATTTGAAATTTTTGAAAAGTTAACCTCTAAACATTGATTCTCTGTTTGAATTTTTTAGAACGTTGATCTTTTATTTGAATTTAACCCAAAACATGAATGCTTCCCGTTGTAATCCTCCCTCCTTACTTATGTTGCTTTGTCATGAATCGAAGATCTATCTAGAAACGTTTTGTTATAAGAATTAAAAACTTGAAGCACTTTTTACCTGCAAAAATGCTACTATAAGAAACATTTGGTTGTAAGTTTTTCAGCAAAAAGAATATAAATTATTGTACAAGATAATTAATTATTAATTTCATCTTAATATCATTTTTTCCCTTAAAATTATTAGGAAAATGAGTGGAAGGAACACCATTTGATAAATATTTGGAATATCCTTTAAATAATGGACTGAAACCCAAAAGTGAACATATGAACTTTATCATTGAAAATATACAGAAGAGACTAGATAGATGGAAGGCACAACGTTGAAGTATGACTAGAAGACTTGTATTGGCTAGGTTTATATAGGAAGCATTGCTAAATTATTATATGCATGTCACTCAACTACCCAAAAAAAGTACTAAAAAAAATCACTCGAATCGTCAGGAGTTCTATGAACTGAGCTAATAAAAGCAAAACATAGAGGGCTCAGAAAGAATGACTTGAAGGCAAGCAAGTGGGGAGTCCTCTCCTGATTGAAGAGATATTTCAAAGTTAACGATGGGTTAAGGAACAACATAATGTTCCCTAAGGAGATTGGAATAATACTATTTTGGGTGGGAATAGTGGGGGTCACACCTCAGTTAGGCAAATAATCATAGGACCAATTCATGAAAAGGCAATATCTCTAGTAGTATTTGATTGTTGGATAAATGAATGCACATGGGATGAAGATAAAATAGATCTTCCAATCTCTAATCTTATTCTTGAACAATTCAGACCAATCCATCTTCATGAGGGGGTTAGAGACTGCAAGAGTTTATCTTTGGGAACTAGACTAAAGCCATCTTGGCAAGATATATATCAACAATTTTTTTTATCAAAAATAAGAAAGTGAAAGGGATTGGAAATGTTTTTAAGTATCTACTTATCCCCCAAATCTAAAGTTATTTTTATAGAGGGTTATGCATGATAGCCTTCCCAATTCCCATGGCTAAAAACTTAAGAAATAAACAAATCAAATTGGATGTGGCATGCCCTCGTTGTGGCGAATCGAATGAAGATTCAAAACATATTTTTAGAACTTGCAATGGTAACGAGGGAATTTAGAATTGTTATTTATCTATGAAACAGCAAAGGAGAAAAATTCACCACAACCTTTATGCTTTACGTTTATGTTGTCGTATCTCTAGTTTGCTAGAAACTAGAAAGCTTTCAACCCACCTAATCAACTAGAAAATAAGAGACAAGCAATAAGAAGATTAGCATCTGAGTATTGGGTCTATACAAGGAAACAACAGCAAATTTTTCTTTCTAAGATCCAAGCTTGCGATGGGAGGCTCCTAAATAAGGTTGGATAAAATTGAATACTGATGCTATCGGTTTTAGCCTATAGCAACAAAGCTACAATTGCAGAAGTAGTTCGACACTCATCAGGTCAATGGTTAATGGGATTTGGAAAGGTGTCGATGTCCTTACTACTAGATTTTTGACATATATTCTAGAAGAAATAATGTCATAGTTTACACCTTATTTTTGCCAATTTTTGTAATTATACACCCAAACTTTCACCTTATCTAATTATACATCAAATTAAAAATTTGGTTATCATCATCTACACTTAAGTTAACGCTAATTTATATCATTAATTCAGTTAGCACAATCGGCTAATGAAATACTCGCCTATAACTTTAAGGGAGGTTGTACAACCCTCCGCAAGTAGCCACTGGCCACCCACTACAAAATAGTTGGTTGCAACCAACTTAAAAAATGCAAGTCGCGAAACCCACTAGCAGCCATAGGTAGCTATACAGAACCCTCTTAAGATCGTGTGCAGCTACTCAATTGATTTATCTTACTAAATGGATTGTCCTTAATAAGAATTAACTGAAATATAGATGGTGATAATTAAATCTTCAATTAAATGTATAATTAGATAAATTGAAATTTTAGGTGCATAATTATAAAAACTAGTAAAGTTAAGACATAAACGGTAACATTACTTCTATTCTAAATTTTAATTATGCATTCAACATGGCTTCTTGAACATTATATTTCCATCGATTGACAATTAGCTGCTTATTTTTTACAAAAAGATTATTATATCAAGTTGAAATATTATGATGTTATCTCGGCATGTGGGGTTAATCTTTTACAAATTACAGGGTTCGCGAATTGACTCAACACCAAGGGCAAGAAAATGAAATAGGATTGTTAAACAGGCTGGCTGGGATCATGCATAACAACAAAACTTTTGTTTTTTTGCAACACCTCCGAAGGAAGTTAAGTGCCCTTGTAGGAGGATATTAGTGGAAATGGCTGTGGGAAAAAATATATATATATATATATAAAGTTGTAAATGAATATAGATCTTTATGTGGATTTATCCCCGAGAAGGGTGATGTAATTAGTGGTTAATTTATTTTTGCATTTGAATTTTTATGAATTTATATATCCACTATCTTGATTCCGTATTATCCCAGAAAATTCCATAGCACATGTTATATTTTCACAGAACATAGATCAATAAGTAAAATAGAATAATCCCAGTGAAATGCGCCAAAAGAATAGGAATTTTTTATACTTTCGTTCGAAGTAGCCATGCGTCGAAAGTAGAAGTTCAATATAACAAACAGATAGAAAGGTCACAGGAGGACATTTAGCCATCGATTGCATAATTTTTGTGATACTGATACTGAATTGAATAAAAAATTTTATTTTATGTTTAATTTGTAATTTACTTGATGATTGAATAAAAATTAAATTAATGGATTATATAAAAGGTCTAAATTTTATCTCATATATTCCATAGTACAAAAATGAAATATATTAGATAAAAAAAATATATTTTACATTTATAAAAATACCCCTATCTATTATAATATTGAGTTAATTAGTAATAATATTATTATTATAAAAATTTATTTATTTTATAATATAGCTAATTAATTTTTTAATATAAATTTTATATCTAATACCATACGAACATGGTATAACAAAATTATATTGTTCAATCCTTCTTATTTTTACCATGTCTAATTTTTTTTTATCTAATCTAAATATCCAATCAAATCGAGCAATTTGCTGGTGGAATCTTAGGGTTGACATTTTACTGTCATATCTACATAATGTAAATAAAGCATAATATAGTAGGTTTGACCCTAAACAACATTACTTAAACGACCTAAAACATAAACTTTGAACTTCAGTTTGAAACCAACGTGGGTTATGGATAGAACCAGTCTGTTCGGGAATTAAACAGAATCCAAAAGATTAGTTCAAGAACTAGCGTGCATTCACTTTGAATGCTTTATGTAGGGATGCAAATGAGCCCAATTTTTTAAAGTTTAAATTCAATTCATTTAAAAATTATCGATCTTAAACTCAAGTTGAACTTTTCATCAATATTGCAATTAACGCTTGAGTTTAGTTCATTTAAATAAACAAGCCATGTATTGAAGTCGAGCTCGGTTCATTTAGATAAATAAATCATGTATTGAGGTTAAGCTCAACTCCTTTCCTAGTCAAGTTCGAGTAAAGCCAAGCCTAAAGTGAACTAATTTCGAGCATGCTCATAAACCTAAGTATACAAATTTAAGAAATATATAAACAAATAGATTAAGGAATAGTAATAAGGATTAAATTATATTATATATTATCCTATAACATATTATATAAATATTAGCTTTTAGATTTTAATAATACATAATATTTGTATTATTTGCAACATATATAAAACCCATAAGCCTACTCGTAAGTATAAACAAGTTGACTTGTGAATCTAAATTAGACCTAGAGCTCAGCTCGTTTAGATAAATGAGCTTCCAAGCTTTGCTTATTTATTAATTAAACTCAAGCTAAGCTGAGCTTATTATTAGATTATAAGGACTGGATTAAACAGAAAAAATTAGACAAGATAAGTATAAGAAGGACCGGACATAACAAGTTTATTATACCATGTTTGGTTTACACAGTATTAGACACAAAATTTTATACTATCTTTTATTTAGTATATATAAGTACTATACTTATTATTATATTTTGACATTTATATCCTCAACATTGTCAAATATATATTTTATTTATATTTTTATATTATTGAAATATGATTTAAATAGATTATTGAATTAATATAATCAAACAAATTATATATAATATTAAATAAAAAGCCCAGATTTACTAGCTATTAAAAAAATTAATTATTTATATTACAAAATAATAATTTTTTGTAACATTTAATAAAAATAATATTAATTAACTCAATATTATAATATGGTGGGATATTTTGGAAAATGCAAGATGTTTTTGTTTTTGTTTTTATTTTTATTCAGTAGATTTTATCTTTGTACCATGGTGTAAATATGATAAAATTTGGGTTTTTTATCTAATCTATTAGTCCAATTTTTTATCCAATCATTAGATAAAGTTATAAACTAAACATAAAATAAATTTTTTGTTCAGTATACAAAAATTATATAACTAAACGCTATGTAAATTGATGTCATATACCAAATGGGTGAGAAATACTTGCATTTTCTTACAATAGATTATTATTGAAAAGTATAAATTTGGTTTAAATGTTAGAAAAAGAAAAGATGGGACATATTAAATATAGAAACAAAAGATACTGTAAATTTTTCAGGAAAAAAAAATGAAAATAAGCACAATTTTAACCAAAACTAAAACTAATACGTATGCCTATCGGTTACATTCTGAGGCAAATAAAGGATTAGATTGTCACTTAAGGTCTCTTCAACCCCTCTCCTTTAGTTTCTTTAAGGTGTCTTTTCCTAGGTAGATTGTTCTTTTCATCAATAATATTTCTTTTGGGAAAAAAAACTGTAAAAAAAAGTTTCGAACTCAGTTAATTAAACCAAACTGAATCAAATTGCATATTTATATATAACACGCTTTTCAATATTTAAAAGATTATAAAAGTACTACTAGTTTTTAGGATTTTCATTTATTTCAGCTAGTAACGAAAGCATAATGATTTGTGTTATGTGCCAAAATATTAGAATTAGGAAAAATAGTAGGTTAACAATTTAGTAGGTTAATAGTTTTAGTTTTTTCATTTACTTCACCTAGTAAAGAAAGCATAAATGATTTGTGTTATGTCCCTAAATATTAGAATTAAGAAAAATAGTAGGTTAAATAATTTAGTAGGTTAATAGTTTAGTTTTCTTTCATTAGTTAGATATTAATTGATATAATTAGACATTAGTAATGATTAATTTTTTAATGGGTTAATATACCTGAATTCCGAAATCTACAATTTACTGCCTAATTGAAAACATTTGTGTTAGTACTTCAAATGAGCCTGGACACGTGTGGATGGGAAATTCAGAAGAAGCTACATGCGCTTGGGCCGTCTAAGCATGAGCTTGGACCCCGTTCCTTATTACGTATATTTTAGCGTGTAATAAAGGTCCTGCGAAGTGATAGAATTAATGTAATCTCAGTAAAGTAACATATATTTCCTTGCTGGTTGAATTGAAAAAAAAAAGTAACAGATAAATATATAGGCAGTAATAACAACAAGTGATGTGTCCAAATATTGTCACATGCGAAAGGAATATTCTTTTCCATAATCTAGAGAGAATCAATACATATCTTTTATATGCATTGTGAAAACTAGAAAAAAAAAAATGAAAAAGCAACAAAAACATTGCTCTCCCAAATTACAGTGTGTCCACGCTCGTATTTGAGATGCTTCTGTGTGTAAATTGATTCGATTTCCTTCTTCCTGTGCTTTCCACTGTTACAGAGTTGAAAGCACAATTACGCACCAGATAATGAGACCTTCTTGCACGGTTCTATAAAGTTTGGGGAAAAAATTTAGAAAATACATCTTCGAAATGGGACAATCCTTAAGAAAGATAAGGGTAGGGAGGATGGTTTTGGATTCCCTTTTACATTTACGATAAGAGATTTATAATCTTAATTAATAACCTAATAATTCCATAACTACTGAACAAATAAGAAATGACCCAAATAACTTATCAAAAAAAGCTTATCAACGGGTTATGTGAAATGAATGGGTATACATATGAATTGATGAGTGGGTACAAGTGTCAACAAAATTTTGACATCGATAGTTTTCTAAAAAATATATTGCTTCATTAGCATATATTCAAATATCATTAGTATTTACATATCAATATCACTTAACAATCCATATAACGTATTAGTACTTTTATATTATTTTTTCATTTAATCGATTTTTTTCTTGGACCATATCTAAATATTTCGACGGAATATAGATATAAATTCTAGTGATTCGCATTTTAGATGGATCGTGTTCATTTTTTCATTTGATCGATCTTTTTCTTGAACCATAGCAAAAAATTTCGAAGCAACAGAGATATAAATTCTCATCATTTGCATTTTCGATGGAGCGTGTTGATTTCATGATTGTCCTTGCCTCTAGGAGAAAAGTTTATGGATTCCAAATCGCGTTTGGATATCCCAAATTCATATCTTATTCAAGTCTTCCGTTAAGGTAATAGCAAACCGAATTCCATCAAATTCCATTTCATCGTAATAATAAGCAAAAGGCAGCTTTATTCTTATATCATCGACTCTCAATATTAAAACGATAGTTGCTGATTATAAAATTTGACGAGATTTAATTAAACTCGTAGGAAGATAAGATTGCCGATTTAAGTACTTAACAAGAAAGATTAGAATGAGAATGACATGTATTAGGAATCAATAATGTAATGAAATCACAAAATAAATAAAAAATAAGTATTACACGTCACTTATTATATATATATAAGATGTAAGTAACATTAAAATTTTTATATAGATAATAATGGATTGGATAATTTTCAAAATAATTACTACCTTATTTTGAACATATATATATATATATATATATATATATATATATTACTAGCAATTACATACTATATGTATATAACATGAAGCGTGCATATCATATAAACCCTAAATCAAAATAAGATAAGTGTTGGTTTATAGTTATGAAAATAAACCAAGATAGATCTACTAACCTCTCATAGATATACAACAAAAATTGATTAGGAACACTAATTAAATCACTAACACCATAAACGATGCTCCATATATATATTTATGGTCGAAATGTAATCACCAACAGAATCTATATGCATTGTTTAAATGTATCATAATAGAGGATTTATAAGACTCTCTCTCTCAGTTTTTCTCAAGAGTTATTGTATCAAATTGGCAAAGAGATAAGACCATTTAATAGTTCTCTTTATTTATATCAATGGCAAGAGTTATTATATCAAATTGACAGAGAGATAAGACCATTAATAGTTTTCTTTATTTATATCAATGGCTTTTGAAACTAACACACAACCATCATTTCATTTCATAATTGTATAGATGTATTCCATCATAAATATGACAAAAGAAATACTACTCTTCAGATATTTTTATATGGCAACCCATCGTATATTTAGGACTCTTCTTCAATGTTAGTTCTAGCGAGAAGAACTTAATTGAAGTTATGTATATACGACTTTATATAAAATCGCTCCTAATAAATGTAGTATAAATAATGATTCCATACATATTATGTTATCAGAATATACGTATTTGTACCACATTTATTGGAGTTGACTTCACCTAAGAATTTCATCCCTCGCTTCAGAGAAGAGTACAGAGAAATGAGATGACAAAACTCGCACATCCAGATACACATCTTCCGATACATGCTGTCATACATCTTTTGGCATATTTCTTCATCTTCTTTCTCTGATTAAATGAAACCACCTCGGCAGGACACCGCCTACGTATCTTCCTCACTAGATCCACCAGATCGAAGTCCCCGGTCACCTCTATTTTGTTTTTCTTCTTTTTGGTGACTAACTTCACTCCTGCAACACCATATGAGGAGTAATAAGCAATTTTCTTTGGCCATATTTAGAGTACAGACAAATTTAACATCTCGATTTGCAAAATTTTAATGGACAGAATTAAACAATCGTCTTCTTGAATTGATGAAATTATCATATATATATATATATATATATATATGTATATATTTATTGTTGATGGTCAACTCTCACGGTAAGGGCTCTAGGTCTCAAGCCCACCAAAAGGCTAGGCCAACGCCTTCTAAATCATCATCTAAGCTCGGCCTAAACCACACAGGACCATCAAGCTGCTCACACGCACCCTAGACAAATCCGAGCTTTGCTTTCCACTTAAAAACTCTCTAGGCTCCAAGACATGATAGGTCACTGTCCACAGTGTTGACATGAGGCTTACGCTCATCCTCTTGGGAGATCCAATCGAAGACACCATTTGTCGAACATTTCTCTCATCCATTGTTTCTTTCTCTTTACTTAATGATGATTGATCACCTATCATATAGCCTACTGCCTAATTGTCAAACTAAGATAGCCACCCTCCACCAATGGGACGAGCCCATACCTTCAGTCTTTACCAACCAGCAAAGTGAAGGATCTCCATCGAGTAAGCCTCATCAGATCTTGCACCAATCATCTAGAATCCGCCACATGTCAATAACAGTAAGTATTAAAAAACCTATAAATAAAACTAAAACCTTCGAGTACAAGGATCGACACTTGTTAATTTCTATCCTCTCTTGAGAACTTATTCTTTACCACCTGCATCATATTTCCTTCCTCGCTAACTTGATAACTTGAGTATTGGATGACCTTGTTAGTCTAGTCCTAGAGAGCTTTGTGCAGGTCCCTCAACGTAAGTGATCGAATGACAGCTTGGAGTTGATCCAAAAAACTTAACCCTGATTACAAATCATCACCATATATATCAATCGGATAATTGCACGGGAATTTCTTATCCACTATTTATATATACTACTATTTATTCGATAATTACACTATTGTCAGTATGTACAAGTACATATAATTTGATCAATAGGCTTATCGGTTTAATCACGTCTATACCTCTCCATAAAAACACTTCTAAACAAGGTAATTATTAGGAGTAGTTGAATAATCATCTGTTGTAGGAGCTAACTTGTAATTTGTTAGCGATTATATAAATTAGATAGAACGAAGTTGTTTAGTTTATTTTAAATCAGGAAGACTTGTAATTTATTATCGTTGACGAATTTACAGATATATGTTTTAGATAATTGTAAAATTGAAATTAGAGTATAGCGTGCCGAATGCCGATGAAGAAAAGACCACGTGGCGATATGGCGTCTTGAGACATTAAAAATGAAAAACACAAAATGAAAATATTATTGATCAAATATTATGTACCTCTAAAATTTTTAGCTATCTCTATAGCCTTTAAAATGTTGCCTTCGTTGCGTGGCCTCAACTGCAGGACTAGTAACTGATCCTGTACCAGAAAATCAGGATAAAAGCATCTTAGTTAAGATCTATATAAGCTAAAGACTATCACGATTGATGGGGAAATAGAATAACACAAAGATGAATAAGTGATGACAGTTGATGACTGACCTTCATTTTTGTTAAGAGGTCTAGAGATAAGGGGGTCGAGTAAGAGTAGAAGAAGAAGAAGAAGAAGAAGAAGGAGGAGGAGGAGGGCATAAGGAAGACTTACCTGACAAGAAATTGACTTATTCAGCATGCATTGAATTATTCAGTATGTAAGTGGAAGGAGGTGGGCATAAGGAAGACGTAACTGACTAGAAACTTACTTGTTCAGTATGCAAGTGGAAGAACGATGATTACCCGTTCGTTAGTACATAAAAAAATAAATTATAATAGATCAAAGTTTATAAATTAGCAATAGCGTTATTCTTCTATGCAAGTCTATGAATAACATAAAGTTAGATTTGTATTTATTAATTAATAAAAAAACTATTAAGAAGGAGCCTAACTTTAAAGGATTATGAAAGCTACTATACGGTGTCGAGTTCTATTTCAATTTTCCTTAATTTAATTATATTGAGTTCAATCCAGTCCAGTCCGCTTAATATAAATTATTTGATATAAAATTAAGGAAAATCATTTTTTTTTTAATTTAGAAAAAGTATTTTTTTTAAATAATTTAAAGTCGCCAACCAATTAAATTAATAAAAAGGTCAAATTAGGGTTTTCGATTAAAAAACCCCTAATTTAAACACTGGTTCACTAATTTTCTAAAAAAAAATAACTTTTCAAAAAATTTAATTAGGAAATCGAGATTCGGAAACTAATTTATTAAGACAAAAATTACCATGTAAAAAGTTAAAAAAAAAAACTAATGGGTTTTTATTTTTTATAATTTTGCTGAAGATGCCAAAATATGCAACGATATATCAAAATGCAATTAAAATGAATTTTTTAACAATTTTTATTAGGAATTTTCAAAAAAAAAAGTTTTTATTTTTTTTATTATTTCCCTGAAGGTGCATACATAACCTTTAGTCGAGATCAAACCATTATAGTTTTATTTTTTTTAGAAAAGATTTAGTGGATCAATTTTTTTTAATTAAAAAAATCGAGCCAAATTTACATCATTTAACAATTTATTATTTTTAAAAAAAACCTAAAAGATTTAATCTCATGAATCTATTTAAAAAGACTTAACTAACTAAATCTTTAGAAAAGATTTCAATTAAGTGTTTTATTATTTAAAAAAGACACTACATGTCAAAATTTATTTTTCTAAAACCTTAAATGCAAGATTTATACAAATCTACAGAAATATGCAATTTTAGATACATATCTTCAAATATATAAATCTTGGAAAAAAAAATGCAACTATATCTAAAAATGCAATTTTGTAAAAAAAATGTAATTTAGATACATATCTTTATTAAAGATATGAATCTTGGAAAAATATACAACTACATTTAAAAATGCAATTTTGTAAAAAAAGTAATTTAGATACATATCTTGATTAAAAATATGAATCTTGAAAAAAAAATATGCAACTATATAAAAAAATAATAATTTTGTAAAAAATGTAATTTAGATATATATCTTTATTAAAGATATGAATCTTAAAAAATATATAAAACTATATCTAAAAATGCAATTTTATAAATTATTAAAGATATGAATCTTGAAAAAAATATACAACTATATCTACAAAATGCAATTTTGTAAAAAATGAAATTTAGATACATAACTTTATTAAAGATATGAATCTTGAAAAAATATGTAACTATATCTAAAAATGAAATTTTGTAAAAGATGTAATTTTTATGAAAAACATGCAATTTATCTAAAAGTGTGACATAATTATAATTTATGTAAGATCTATTTCCTTAAACAAAAAAACCTACACTAAAAGACAAAATAAATTAGTAAAATAACACCATTAACTAAATAATCCAACCAAATAAATGAATAAAATAATAGTAAAATGGATGAATAAATAAATAAAAATATATTAAAAAAAAAGACTTACTTAAACGGGTCATATTCGGGAGAAAACTTAAGTGGATCGTAGGATCGGATTGGCGTCATGTAGAACTATTGTTCGTTAGGGAGTTACTAATCGTGTGGAGCTTTAGAGTTGCTGCTATAGTTATGTGTACTATCGTACATCGAGGTAAAGTGTGGACTACTATTTGTCGAGTTGTTGCGTGTGGAGCATATGTGTCGAGCTGTTGTGGACTGCTATTCGTGTGTAGTATGTGTGTGACAGCAACTGTCAACATGTACACAGAGCTATTTGTACTAATGTAATTGGGGGTGTGATCGTATACTGTTGCTGTAAGGACGTGCTACTATGATTTTAGATTGCTACGTGCTATGATTGTAAGACTTAGGCGTGTCGTATTGTGTTGTCGCGTGTAGCTTGCTGTGTGAAGTGTGTATGACAATGCTGTGGCGTAAGTAAAGGATCAAGGATCAGCAATATGTTAAGCGTGGACATACTGCTATGTGTGGGATTGGGGACCGTGCGAATGGGATGTACATGGGTATAGGATTTAGGCTGTGTGGTGCGAGAGAGTCAAAGGTGACAATGCAGAAGTAAGTCTTATATGGATGGCTTATGTGGTGTGAAAAATTTAGAAATTTTTACAGTCGAAAACCACTATTTGTAAACCATTAATTTGAATCTTTTAGATCTTTTGTTGTAAAGATTCGATGCAAATCTATTTTTCATAAAATACAACAATACCCAGTTTAGATTTGTTAGTTTCAATAATGATTCCCTTATAATTTGATCCAATCTACTCTTATGATCAATTTTTTAGAAACTTCACATTCTATTTGGGTTTTCTATCTTGGGCTCGACTTAGTCTAACTTATTTTAAATTGACAACAACCTAAAATATATATGCTAATCATTTAATAAATCCCGAGTCTATTTTAATTACTCCAATTAAAATATTTTTAAATTGGATAAAAATCCACTTTATACTTTATTGGACTATTTTTTAAAAATATTTTTTTAATAAAGCTCAATTATTTAAAGACTCAAATTTATTAAATTGCATGCATATTTTCAACTATTATCTAATTTGAGCCTAAATTGACTTGATTCGACACTTTTGACACTAAAATTAAAATAAAGGGGTATCTACATGCGATGAATCCTTCTTCCTCGTGCCAAGCAAGTTGTGGTCTTTCCAAATTGACATGTCGCTTTTGCAATCAATACACTTGAACCAACATGATTATTAAGATAACAGTTGTTATGAATACAAGCGGAATACACAACGATTATCAAGTTGGTGATTAGTTGAATCAAGTTTAGTCCTTAAGGCTATGGATCTGAGTTGATTAAGGTAAATTGATAGTTCAAGAGCCAGTTAGAAGACCTTAAAATCGTGGCCTTTTTTAAAATTTAATTTTTTTCATTTCTATCAATTAATATTAATAATTTGTTGCTTACTCGTGTATTTCTATTTTCTTTCTCAAATAATTCTAATACTTTTATGTGAACATGTAGTGAAGAGTGAATAATTTACTTTTATTTTCTATTAAAGATTTTTTTTTTTTCATTCTAAAGTAATTGATTTGGATTGCATGTGTCATCTCAAGGTATTTGCTGGTAAAGATTGGATTTTGTGCGTTAGGTAAGCCTGCAAAAGAGAACATTATAAGAGGACATCGGAGGATTGTCCAGCATGGCCACTTTGATGCTTAAATTAGCAAGGTGTTCTGGAGATTAGGGAATGCTTAAGAGCAATAAATAGACTTAACTGCGCAAAGTGTCAAATGGTCTTTACCGTTAAGTGGCGACCTAGTATTTACAGTGGAGTAGCACCAGTAATTAGAGGGTAATTATTAGGTAGAATCCTCTCCCACAAGTATAGGAGAATGGGCCCATAGTGTCCAACATGTCCTACATATGTTAAAGGTAGTTTTTGACTTGGTCTTTTATCTTTATTTGGTGTCTTCTAGTCATTAAGGAGCCTCTTGAACCCTTTCAAGCCAAGCTCAAGGTTTAAGCCCAAGCAGCAGGGCTTAAATGGTAAGGCACACTAGATCTAGACAAGCCTGAGGTAAAGGCAAGGAGAGGGGATATATGAGCTGTAAACACCTAATTTTTGCTCCTTTGTAGTCCTAATTTTTATTTTTTACAAAAAGGGTCTTAATTCAAAAACAAAAAAATATATAATAATAAAAAAAATAAAATAAAAGATAAAAATAAAAAAAATTAATTAACAAATGATGAAATACTAAAAAAATAAGAAAAGGAAAAATTATTATAAAGAGTTTTGTAGATTTTTAGGAAGTAAATTATTTTAGAAAAAATAGTTTTAGTTTTAGCTAAGTTAAAAAATTTTATTTTAGGGAAGCGGGTAGTTTAAGTATAATTTAATTGAATTAAATGTCAAGGCACAGACCAACAACCTAACGGATAAGCATTGGAATATTGGAATGGACTTAGTTTGAGGTCTTAGGTTTGAGTCACAGCAGACACCTATCTTTTTATTTTTCTATATTTTACAAGAGCGAGAGAAATAAATGGGATTCATATTTGAATCTAATTTGATTTTATTAAATCAGATTTGAATTAATTCGGATCTAATTTAATTAGATACGGAATATGATTCGGTATGATTTGATTTGGACTTTATAAAAGAAAAAAACCACAACAGCAAGATTAGCAAAACCCAACAACTGATTCACTCACACAGCACACCCTTGCTACAGTGGCAACTAAATCCGAAGCTTCTTCGCCAGCCTTTCTTCTCTCACGTACAGGCAGTCTAAGTCAACGCCACGCTGATCAATTCCAGCCAATGAACGTTCATAGCCATGGCCTGTAGCGAAGTTAAACGGCACAAATAGCAATGTTCACTTGCCTCGCACAGGACCAATGTCTTTCATCCTCTCTAAATATAGATTACGCCGCCAACAATTCACTCACCCTCTAACCGAAGGTCGCTCATCCTCGTATAGCCCCTTCATCCTCACTATAGGGATCAATTTGGTCATGCACATTGGACACGGACACATCGAAGCCACGTCCTAAACATTACTGTACGTATCGCACATCAATACGCTTAAAGCCAAATCCCTGACAACATACAACGAACGCACCAACAGTCCTCGCAGATCCTCGCAACCTAACCATACGGAATTAGAGCTTCACGCCACAACAGCAATAGTTAGTAGCAATCTACACCCACACACCAATTCCGATCAGCACTTCATCCTCGGCTTCATACGCACGCCACGGCTAATCAATTTCACTCGCACACAGTAGTCCGCTGTACGTTCTTCATCCCACAGTACACTCCACAGACAGCAGCTGAGCCTTAACTGTCAGTAGCTCGTCTACGCTTGACGTACTCTCTACTGTAGCGATCAATGTACACTCCACGACCGAACGAACCACGGTAGCACCACTCTACAACCACTGCTGTCACACTGCTATCTAGCCTCGCCTGATTCCATCCATAGCTCAACGCACACACAAATTCGTTGCACTGTAGCAGCAACCACATCCTTTCTTACACACAACTCTAACAGCGGTGTCTGCGCATCCTCTATTGACTGACAGCAACAACAGCAACCGTATACCCAACGTCTATGCCCTCGATCAGCACTGACCGTCACGTCTCCACCGCGAATGGCCACGCAAGTACCCCACCATCCTTCATCGCTGCAGCACATCCCTTGATCCTTCAATAACAATCAGGTTTGGTTCAATCTTGTTTTTTTTTATTATTTATTATATTATGTTATATTATTATATGATGTATACATAAATATGTGCATAGAATAATATATGTTTAGTATTACTTTCCTAATATTACGTAGATTAGATAAAAATTTAAGTAAATGGTTATTTAATAATAGTTATTTAAATAAGGATGTGAATATTAGTTCAGGAATCGTTAAAATTAGTTTTTGTTATATATAGATCTATATATTTTACTAGTCAAATATAATATAATATGTGAATATGTCGATATAGGGGTTTTAGTATTAGTTTCCACATAAGCATATTATATGGAATTATTTTATTTTAGTAGTTCGTTATATATATTAGTTTAGTTTAGCATTAGGTTATTTTAGAATTTCTCATTTAGAAAAGTTATTTTATTTTTAAGAAAAAAATAATAATCAACCTATTTCAAGAATTAGGACGTTTTGGAGAACTTTTTATAAAATAAGAATACTAAAAAGTTAGGACTCTTTAGAATTTTATTTGAATAAACTAAATTGGTTTCGGTTGGTTTTCAAAAATTAAAATAAATCAACACATTAAAGATTTTTTGAAAGAACTACGATCGTCTGATCCTAGCTAACGGGTACGTAGGCACCTTCAGGGCGACGATAAAATATGTAGAAATTTAGGTTCATTTTTCTTTTGATTTTATTTATTTATTTTTTCTTTAAAATATTATAATTAGAAAAATAATCCTAATTTCAGTAAATAGATAATGGTACCCATTAGGATTTAATAGATTAGCCCCTGAACTTGGAATCCTTTGGTTCTTCATTAAAATTGAAATCAAAGATCAGTAGTCAAATCGTAATCAATCCACCCAATTGGTTATAGTTTATTTTTCTTTTCCCGACTTAGGTCAGGTGGCGACTCAAAAAATTATTTTCAATAAAAAAAACTCGGAATTTCCCAATTTCTTTAGTCGAGGATTAATATTAAATGAGTTAGGGTTTAGTATTAATCGGAAATAAGGAAATCAATTTTAAATAAAATAGAAAACCGAAAAATTTGACTCGACATGGACCACTTAGGTGTGTAGTCAATTTGACTCAAGGGAGCTCGAACTGATGTTACCGTACTGATGTGGTAAAGGTATAGGTCTAAGCAAGCAGAAGGCCAAGGCAACGATGTCTAAGGCGATGAATAGTCGGACCGAAGGTGCTCAAGGTGGGAAAGGCCGAGGTGTTAGCAACTGTCCTGAAGCAAAGTGCTACTTGAGTAGGATGGAGCTTTAGTTGGAGTGTCAGAGTAAGATACCTTTGCATTCGGCTGGGTGGTTGATCTCAAGGTCAGCAGGTTGAAACCTTAAATGGGTGATCTGAGGTGCCAAGCAAACTTAACCTAACTGTGCATGTCATGGATCAATTAAGCATGATTACTGGATTTGGGACACCATACTTCTAGGATGTCGACCAAGTGGAAGTTGGAGGGGCCTTGGGGAAACTTCTTGCGGAAGAAACTTTTCAAATTTTAACCCTACCATACCTATTTTTAGTGCATTTAACATGATGTGACAAGTGTTATGTCCTAGCTGGCCAGCATGCAACTACATGTGTTTTTCTTTTTAAAGGTGACCATCCGATCAAACCTAACTCCACGTGTCTACCCTACAACATTCTAGAGGATTTGTGCTTATGCAAATCCCAATAACTGCTTATGCGATTTCTCAAACGCTTGGCCTATAAATAGCACAATCACAATAAGAGATTACTTTTCCACAATCTCTCTGTTTGATTATTGCAAAATTCGCTCTTTTGCATCGAACTTCTTTCGAGAACTTTTCAAACTTTGATCTTCTTCATCACCTTTTGCAACTATGTTGGCTAGCACAGGTGAGACGGGTTCAAACTCATCACAACACATCTCTGACTTCGATTCTACGAGAGGTAATACCCCCTCAACAAGAGAGGATGAAGTCTTATCGTGGGCATAACTTGACAACTCCATTAAGATGGCAATGGAGGCGCTAGATAAGGCCAAGCTCGTTAATGCCATCCCTAGGGGCGTGTATGCATATGTCTCTTTACCCCCTCCTAAGGATTTATTCGAGGCACCTGGGACAAGCAAGGGCCTTAGAGGCCAGGTGAGTAAAAGTAAATTATTTACCCCCAATTGGATCTTGAGTAACTTCATTGTTAAGTCAATCCTTAGGTGGCAAATACGGTTGCCAAGCAAGAACGAGCGGGTGGCTCTACTCTCTAGGAGGCGCTTCGCAGTATTTGAGAAGTGTTTAGAGTTTAAGTAGAACCTCCCTCCAAATAGCTTCGAGAAAGAGCTCTTCAACTTCCACCAGTGCAGTCTGGCATAGGTTCCCCACAATAGGTAGAGCGTGTTAATGGCTCTTTAGGCACTCTACAAGTGCTTAATGATAAGAGCCACTCCCAAGGAGGAAGATTTTTAGATACGGTAAACTAAGCTAGTTCAGATCGAAGCTCAAAAAGGGCTTGGCCCTAGTGATGCAAAGGCCATGCAAGAGATTCAAGCCTTCATGGCCCTCAAACATGGCCAGGAGATAAATGCCACGAAGGCTATGGAGAGGTACTTTCGGTATTCAATCTTCAAGCTCTTCCCCAACATAAAAAAAGTTGTGGTGAAGAAATTGGTTGAAGGAACAAGTTTGTTCCTTTTGCGAACGCCTTTGTCTATTGTACTAGTGTAGAGATGCTTCATCCGATGTCTCTTTTTGTAAAATGGGGGATCTTCCTTGCCTATACTGGTTACCGTAGAGTTGGTGAATAGTAGAAATTGTTTGTTTTATTCTTGCCTCATTTTTCTTTTTCCTCACTGTTTCAATATTTTCTTTTGCAGGCAAAAATTTGGCTGCAAAGATTCCTCGTCCCTCCATGGACGAGCTAATGAGCCATCGGTAGGCCAGATCTAAAGCCTCCAACACAAAGGGTAAGGTTGTACGACTGAAGTTAGGGGTCGGGAAGACCAGTAGTGTTTAGCCAATGACTGTTCCTCGAAAGATTCCTGTCAATCCCCGAGCAGAGGCACTGGCTGCAGAGCCTGTAGGCATGGCGTTTCCTTCCCTTACCCTCGTTCCCAATATCAAGCCTATTATTATGGAGGATGAGCCTATTAACGATGAAGAGCTAAAGATACAGATGCTTACCCCTCTTAAGGGGAGGGAAGAGGAGACAACTGAGCTAGTCGCCTTGTCTGAAGTGGTGGAGTAGAAGAGGAAGGCTCTAAAGACACTTGGGGAAGCAGCGCCTGAAGCCAAGAAGCAAAGGCCACTAGTGAAGCCACCTTTGAGCTAAGCAACTTAGTTTGAGAGGCGGATAGCTCATCCCTATAAGTGTATTGACGAACTTGAGGAAAAATTTTTTTATGTGCTCAATAAGTTCAAATTCTTGGGGATTACACCAAACTCATTTAAGGAGGTATCATACATCTCTCAAAACAAAGAGCTCCTAAGCCAAGCTCCAGAGGCTGAGGTTAAGAAGGTTAAGGGAAAGCTCCTCAGGCTAAAGTGGGAGGTCTAGATTAATGACCTTACATTGCGGCACCGGACTCTCGGCTACTAGTCCTCATTAGGGTCTTATACCCTTGGCGATTGAGCCGTCCTCGAGGAATTGTCTAGGGTAAGTGGAGCCAACCCCATGTGATGGGAATCAAGCTACTAGACTATTGACCTATGGCCAAGCTCGAGGACTAGAAGGACTAGCAAGATGAATCCTCCTACTCCAACCAACTTCTGTCGAAGCCGAATGCCTCCTTGCCGACTTATTTTGTATGTCAAGCTAAATGACTGTCTATTTCTTACAGATAGTGTGCCAAGAAGTGGAAGGCCAAGACAATAGCCAATCTTCAATCTCATTCAGGCTTAGCCAATTACTTACTCAGCTTCACCCTTGTCAAGATGCCAAGAGAAAGAGACTCCAGACTGATTAAGCCACCCCTGCTCGAACAAGCAAGTTGACCATACTTTTAATCCCCATCTTCTAACGGCATCACCAATACAGTATTGCCACGTATACAGAATCATATATAGAATCTGTTACACTAATGATTGTTTTCCTTGAATATTCATTTTTTCCCTTTTATATCTTGTACATTACTTCGTTAAGAAATACCCTTTTTTGTCTTTTCCTTTTTAAGCATGTTGCCCTAAATTCTCAGGTATAAATTCCCTTTGTACTTGTAGCTATAAACATTAGATTGAACATTAATACACTTGACATTTTTCTCTCGTGAACATTACTTTATTTACGTTCATTTCACTCTTATCTTAACCCTTAAGTAAAGCTAGGTGGCGAGTAACCTCACCGAACTGATTCGTGCATCATATCGAATTGTCCCATGAGTCCTTGGAAGTTCCATTAATGCGTCGTATCCTTTGGAGCTATTCGTGAGTTTTTTCTTACTTTTCATTCATATTTGACCTTTCACACATTCCCCACTACTTCCTTTTCAAGTTTTTAGCAAGCTTGGACCCATCCAGCGACTGGCCTTTTCTGTTCTTGGCCATGGTTCGAAACATCTTGGTATCAAAGCACAGAATTCACAACATCTTTGTATCAGAGCACGGAATTCACAACATATTGGTATCAAAGCACAGAGTTCATAACATCTTGGTATTAGAGCGTAGAGTTCGCAACATCTTAGTATTAGAGTGAAGGTTTTGTTTAAGTTACAGTTTGTTTTCAAAGTTCTGTTTTATGTGTGTGAAACAGAACAAGTTACTGTATTCATCTTAATTGTTGTGTTTACTAGCCATTGATTTTCTAGTTTGTAGAAGTGTTTGTTTGAGCTTTGAATCGGTGAAGAAAATGACTGACCCACCCGTAAACGTTGGTGTTGGAGACGACAACAGTTGAGTTGTCCAACATGGCCGACAATGTTAGAGAACTCCTAGAAGCACTGACAAGAGATTGGATGAGGTGGCCAACCTCTTAGTAGACTTAACCCGAGATATTCATGCGTTGGCTTATCAACCTACTGAAGCTGTACAAAACACCGCACAAGTTCGAAGTGGAGGAGTAAGCAGACAAGTAAGACAAAGGATAAACCTAATAGAACTGGATGAAGAAAACGAAAAAGAGTATTTTGAGGAAGAATGAGCTAAGCCCCAGAATATCTGACCATATGAAGCTTCAGATTCAGATCTTCAATGGATCTGGGAATACTGATGAATATTTAGAGTGAGAAGAGAAGGTAGAGTATGTTTTTTATTATTATCAGTACAAGTATTACAAGAAAGTGAGAAGTGCTACTATTGAGTTCTCTAGGTATACCGCCATATGGTGAAAGAATTTCCAGGCTATGAAGAGGCGAGAAGGCTACCGAAAGATTAATACTTGGCTTGAAATGAAAAGAATACTGAGAAATGGATTTATGTCAGAAACTTACCTATACAATACTTTCGCTCGACTTTAGTAGCTAAGACAAGGAGGCCGAACAGTTGACGAGTATGTTCAGGAATTCTAAATGCTCATGAGCCAATGTGAAGTGGAGGAGCCTCTAGCGCGAACAATCTCTAGGTTCATTACGGGATTGAGAGGTGATACTTGAGACATTATGGAGCTCCAACAATTCACCACAATGGACGAAGCCATTAGAATAGACCAGCGAGTAGAGAGGCAGAGAAGGAGCCGAATACCAACTAGACTGCCAACTAGCTAACCTGGACAAGCAAGTCACCAAGCTTAGTCGAATACCGAACAAATTCGAAAAGTAGATGTCTGAGTCGAGCAGAAGGGCCAACCTGACAATGAAGTGCCGACCCAAACTTATGAGAAGGGGTAAGGGTCTGGTAGGAAGACAAGCTAGATCAAGTGTTTCAAATACCAAGGATTTGAACATATGGCTGCTTGGTGCCCAAATTAAAGGACTATAGTCATCGAGGGTGACATCTTGAAACTTGATGTAGAAAGTACTTGTAAGGAACCTAAAGAAGAGGAGAGCATTGCCAAGAAAGAACTGATTGAAGAGGATATGTTTGCTAAGGACCTAGACCAGTTACTCATGGTTGTTCGATGTATTATGAACATAGAACCTTCACAAGAGGAGGAGTAGAGAGAGAATTTGTTTCATACCACTTGTAAGGTGAATGATTAGATGTGTGCCTTCATTGTGGATAGTGGAAGTTGCACCAATGTGACATTAGCCGATCTTATTTCAAAGTTGAAGTTGTCAATTGTTGCACATCCAAGGCCGTACAAGTTTTACTAGTTGAGTGAGAAAGGAGCACTTCATGTCACTTGGCAAATACTACCGCCAATCACTATTGAGAACTACTTTGACCAGATTCTTTGTGACGTACTACTCATGTATACTTCTCACGTATTGTTAGGTAAACAGTAGCTATTCGATAAGAGAGTTATCCATGACAGCTACAAGAATACGTACATGTTCGAGAAGGATGGCCGAAAGATTACAATGAATACGATGCCGCTGAGAGAAGTTAACAAACTACAGATAAAACTTGCTTGCGGATCGAAGAAGGCTCTGGTGATGAGTAAAGCCGAGCTCCGAGAAGCCATCAATGGTGACAAGCCGACCCTCATGTTGGTCAGGTAACTATTATAGATGAAGGAGCAAGGTGAACTACAACAAGAAATCAAAGAATTGCTAAACGAGTATGTCGATTTGTTCCCAAAATAGTTACCTGAAGGGTTGCCCCCAACTTGAGGCATAGAGCATTGCATAGACTTGTCATCCAACGTCGTACTACCAAATAAGCCAACCTATTGGATGAATCTCAAGCAGGCTTTTGAACTCCAACGACAAGTCGATGAGTTGCTGTGCCGGCGCTTCTGGTGCCAAAAAAAGATAGAACCTGGTGGATGTATGTCGATAGCCGAGCCGTAAACAAAATCACAATCAAATATAGGTATTTGATCTCAAGGTTAGAAGACATGTTGGATGAGTTGAGTAGAGTTAAGGTCTTGAGTAAGATTGACTTATAGTCTAACTACCATCAAATCCGTATAAGGCCAGGAGATGAATGGAACATTGCATTTAAAACTCGGCATGAACTCTATGAGTAGATGGTCATGTCATTCAGCTTGTCAAATGCCTTAAGTACTTTCATGCAATTGATGAACCATGTGTTAAGACATCTAATTAGAAAGTGTATCGTGGTGTAATTTGATGACATCTTGGTCTACGATACCGATATGCCAAGTCACTACGAGCATCTCCTAACCATACTGAATATTCTTCATGCTAAGTAACTATTCGACAACTTGAAGAAGTGTTGCTTTTGCTAGGAGAATGTATAGTTAATGGAGGAGGCTTATAAGTGGATGACAAGAAGATCCAAGCAATTATAGAGTGGCTAACTCCTACTACTTGTACCAACGTGAGAAGTTTCTATGGATTAGCTTCATTCTATAAATGATTCATAAAAAATTTCAGCACCCTCGTCATGCCATTTACTGAGCTAACGAAAAAAAAAAACACCAACTTTCGATGGCGAGAAAGGAAAGAGAGGAGCTTTGCCGAGATAAAAGAAAGATTGACCTCCACCCTGGTATTAGTTCTATCTGACTTCGAGAAAATATTTAAGCTGGAATGTGACACATCAGGCATTGAAATAAGCACTGTCCTAATGTAGGAAGGCCAACCAATTGCCTTCCATAGTGAGAAGCTAAGAAGACTACAGTTAAATTACTCTGTCTGTGACAAGGAACTCTTAGCGCTGATTTGAACACTACAAGTATAGCAGCACCATTTATTACTAAGAGAGTTTGTCATCTATACTAACCATAAGTCCTTGAGGTACCTTTGAAGTCAGACCAAATTATCGAAGTGGCAGGCGAGATAGGTTGAATTCCTTGAAGGATTTAATTTTGTGATAAAATATAAGCAAGGAAAGTTGAAGGATTTAATTTTGTGATAAAATATAAGCAAGGAAAGAGAAACGTAGTTGCAAATACCCTTATAAGGAGATAAGCGCTATTAACCAAACTATAAACCAGGCTGTTTGGGTTTGTAAGTATCAAAGAGCAATATTCTAAGGATCCACACTTTAGACCCATAATTACGTGATGCATTGATGGAAGGATAGTGAACAAGTATCATGTGGAGGAATGCTACTTGTTCTAAGGTAGAAAATTATGAGTGGCAACTTGTTTCTTAAAAGAGCTGCTGATTAGGGAAGCCCACAATAGAGGATTGTCTTGACATTATGGGGAGAAAAGAACATATGAATTGTTAAATGGTCGATTCTTTTGGTCGAGAATGAGGCGAGATGTGCATTGAGTTATTGAAAGCTGTGCTGTATGCAAAAGGGCTAAGTGTCGATCCAAAAAAGGGAGAGCAATGCCATTGCCTGTTCCGACGAAGTTATGGACTGAATTGAGCATGGACTTTGTTCTTGGATTACTACGAACTACCTAAGGCAAAGATTCTATAATGGTTATCATGGATTGATTCAGCAAAATGGTATACTTCATGCCTTGCTCGAAAACTAACAATGTTTTGATTATTACTTCTCTTTTCTTGCAAGAGATTGTGTAGTTATACGGCATACCGAGAAGTGTAATCTTTAACGGGGACCTAAAGTTTTTGAGCCATTTTTGGAGGACTTTGTAGTGTTAGATGGGGACCAAACTACTATTCAATACTTCTTGTCACCCCTAAACTGACGGCCAAACAAAGGTAGTTAATTACACTTTAGAATCACTGCTCCAAGCTACAATAGGTAAAAACTTGGCCGATTGGGACGTTTGCTTGCCAGTAGTTGAGTTTGCTTACAACTGAATAGTGAACGACACTACTAAGTAAACTCCCTTTGAAGTGGTCTATAGTTTCAATCCCGAGTTGCCCCTCGATTACACCCCTATACCTATACCAGTGCAAGAGAACCCCGACACGAGGGCTAGAACACAATCCCTTCAGCACATTTATGACAAAGTCACTTGACACATAAACCACGCTGCTAGAAGAATGTGAGAGAAGGCCAAGGGTAGGACCGCTAAACAATTCTAGTAAGGAGACTTGGTATGGCTACACCTAAGCAAAGAGAGGTTTCTGAGCAAAAGGAGGAACAGACTATCCTCAAGGGCTAAAGGACCTTTCAGAAACCTCTAAAAAATAAATGATAATGCCTCCAGATTGGAGTTACCCGAGGACTATTGAGTTTCTAATGCCTTCAACGTTGCCGTCCTCAATCTGTATCACCCCAACAAAGTGCTGATCAAAGACCATTCGGATTTGATCCCAAATCCAAAACAACCTGGAGGGAATGATGAGAATCAAGCTATTGGACCATTGATCCACAGTCGAGCCCGAGGACAAGAGGGACTAGCAAGACAAATCCTTTTGCCCCAATTGACTTCTACCAAGGCTGAGTACCTCCTTACTGACCTATTTTGTATGCCGAGCTGAATGACTATCTATTTCTCGCAGATAGTATACAAAGAAGCAAAAGGCCGAGACAACGACTAATCTTCATTCTCGCTCATACCTGGCCAATTACTTACTCAGCTTCACCCTTACCGAAATGCTAAGAGAAAGACTCCAAACTGACTAAGCTACCCCTGCTCGAATAAGCAAGCTGACTATACTTTTTGTCCGCATCTTACAGTGGCATCACAAATACAATATTGCCACTTATATAGAATCATGTGTAGAATCCATTACACCAATAATTATTTTCCTTAAATATTCATTTTTGCCCTTTTGTAAGAGACATTACTTCTTCAGGAAATGCCCTTTTGTCTTTTCCTTTTTAAGCATATTACCTTAAATTCTTAGGTATAAATACCCTTTATACTTGTAGGTATAAACATCGGATTGAACATTAATACACTTGACATTTTCCTCTTGTGAACATTACTTTGTTTACATTCATTTCATCTTATCCTAACCCTAAAGCAAGACTAGATAGCGAGTAACCTCACTAGATCGATTCGTATGTCATATCAAATTATCTCATGAGTCCTTGGAGGTTCCATTGGTGCATCATATCCTCTGGAGCTATTCGTGAGTTTTTGCTTACTTTTCATTTTGTATTTGTCCATTCACGCATTCCCCACCACTTCCTTTTCGAGCTTTAGGCAAGTTTAGACCAATCCAGTCACTGGCCTTATCTGTTCTTGGTCATGGTTCATAACATCTTGGTATCAAAGCACGGAATTCGCAACATCTTTGTATCAAAGCATGGAAATTTCAACATCTTGGTATCACAGCATGGAATTCGCAACAATATGGAGATGGCGGGCTATTTGAGCTCGCTCATGTAGCAAGTAAGCCTTTACCTTTTTACCTTAATGTGCTTCATCCTTTTCATTAAACTAACCTGGACTTGTGTTTTTTTTACAGTACCATGGCCAGGTGTTGATTCAGCTAAGCAAATATGATGCCGCTTCAAAAGAGGTAAAGGGCTTTCGCGAAGAGTTGCGTAAGGCTGAGAAGAACCTATGAGAGGTAAAGTCCTCTACTATTAAATATTTAGATAAATTCGCTAATGCTAACCAATGCCTGCGTCACTCTTATGTACAGGTGGTTAAGCTTGAAGGCTGACGACCTAAAGGCTCGGCTTGAGGATGAATAAAGGACCCAAGCTCACCTCTCTCAAAGACTGGACGAGGAGAGAAAGGCCAAGGCCCAACTTGAGAAGGAAAACGCCAAGCTGAAGGCGTTGATCGCCAGGTTACAAACGGAGTTGGCAATGAAGGAGTCCAAGTGCGACAGTGTCAAAGCCACTTCGCTAGAGCTAGCCGATTTGAGGGTGGGGTTAAAGCAACAAGTCCAAGAGGTACAAGGGAGAGTTTCAAAGATGGAGGAGATCATCTCCAAAATGGAGAGTGGGGAGGTCCTCAACGATGTTGCTACAAAGAAAGCCATCGCCGATTATTGGAAGATGAAGGAGTGGTTAGACGAGCTGGAAGACTTGACCACCGATTCCGCCCACTACATAAAAAGAGAGGTGCTCTCCCATTATCCCGACCTTGCCTTAGTTTCCTAAGATTTTTTTATTCCCTAACCTTCAGGGAGAAGAGGGAAGCCCATGCACATGAGAAGGAGGCCACTTAAGCGGCCTGCGATATCCAAGGTAACCCTTCTACTACTGGGGTTGGACAAGGTGTTTCCACATTCACTTCTACCCCAGCAACTCGGCAGAAGGTCGCCCCAGATGGTGCTTCTTAAGGTGATCAAGATTTAGGCAGTCCTCCTGCTAACATTCGTGAGCAACCTTCAACCTCCACTTCAACACAAAGCCAACCTCCTTAGGGGTCAGCAACGAATCAATGCTTCGAATAGATTGAAGTTCTAGACTTTTTGGAGCTACCAAAGTTAGCTGATCTTAAGTAATAGTTTTATTTTTTCCTTTTTGTATCCTAAGTCAGAATGCCGACCTTAACCTTGTGATTTGCAAGCAATGAATGAAATTCCAATTTATTCATGTCCCATATTGTGTACTTTTGGTCTTTTTTTTCTTACTTTTTGTTACTGTTTCATATGGGAGTTCTTAAGTGCAAGAGGTATTTCCTCATGTCAAAGTTACTCGAGGGGGTCAAGTCGGTAGCGTTTCAACTTACGCAAAAAGTGGGAGTTCCTTTGTGAAAGGAGTGTTTCCCATTACTGAGGTTACTTAAAGGAGTCGGGTTAATGGCGTTCCGACCTACCCAAAAGTAGGAGTTCCTCTATGCAAGGAGTGTTTTCCCTTGTCGAGGTTACCTAAGGGGGGTCAAGTCGATAACGTTCTGACCTACCCAGTTAGCAAGTTCGTTCACCCTTTTTATAGGTTGGGATGATGAGAGAGAAATAATGGTAAACAACAATTATAAAATGTAATTTTCATTCATCATTTAGAATGAATTTATAGTAGTATGCTAATTAAAATAAAGCCAAAGATTATCAGCATTTCATGTGCCAATCCACATCCACTTTTAGAGGACGTTGTAGAGGCGAATGCGAACCAAGTTACTATACAGCACGTCCTGCCACCTACAGACCGATGGACAGACCGAAGTTGTCAACAGATCCATGGAAACTTTACTACAAGTTGCTGTCAAACGAAACATGGTCGATTAGGATCTGTGCCTACCACTCATTGAGTTCGCATACAATAGGACTGCCCACAACGTAACAAGCATGTCTCCATTCGAGGTCGCATATGGGTTCGACCTTGAACTGCCATTACACCAAGCACCCCAGCTAATGTTTGATGAAGACTAGCCAGTCATCAAGAGAGTTGAAGCCATCAAAGCTATGCACTAGAAGGTTGTAGAGCAACTAGGTCGAGCTATTATTAAGCTTGAAAAACAAAGCCGAGGACGGAGGAAGAAGGAATTTTGACCGGGCGATTTAGTCTAAATACACCTTAGCAAGGAATGATTCCCAAACTTGAGGAAGAGCAAGTTGTCTCCTAGAGTCGACGGACCTTTCAGAGTGCTTGAAAAAATCAATCCTATCGCCTATAAGATTGAATTACCTGAAGGATATGAAGCCTCAAACACCTTCACATTGCCAACTCTAACCTTACACTCCCGAGGACGAACAACCAGGAATTAAACCAGATTTGATCTTAAATCTCAAACAACCTCGAGGGGATGATGGGGATCAAGGATCGATTATACGCTCCTGAGCCCAAAGGCTCTCTCAAGTGGTTCGCTAAGCTGTCCGAGGTGAGTTAAGCGCCAAGGAGCAATGCTTACCCCAATCCAATTTGCCAAGCTACTTTGCTCTTTGAGCTATCCAAGATATTGCCGAGGTGATCAACCAGCACACCGAGCCGAACCCTCTGCTAAACCACAGTCCAAGCGCCAAATTTGAGTACAGCAATCTCTACTGTACCGAAGCCAACCAAGACTATCAGGAGCCGACCCTCTAAGGCTAACCTAAGATGAATCATCCCTAAACAAACCACAATTCAGTTGCTTTTAACGCCAAACAAGCCTAAACAAAGGCCCACCCCTGCTCAAACTACAATATTGTCAAAATCATAATAAAAACGCGTACGCACTATCCTTTTTAACAACCGTACTGTCCTTTTTACAAACGACGTTCGCTACGCACGATTTCATGTCTCCATGTATAGTAATTTCCTTTTTTATTTAGTAAATAAGAATTTGTTTTTGTAATTATTTATAACATAGAACTTACCCTAATAGGGTATTATAAATAGTCACATAATATAACAGCTGTAAGAGATATACAGAAGAATATACTGGACTTTTTACCTTCTCTTGAGCTAAGTGTCCTTTTACTCTTGAGCTACTCTTATCTAGCTCATTCGAGCATAAACTAATGGCGAGTGACCTCTAGCCATACTTATGTATCATATCAAGTGCGACCCAAGCTCGTATGAGGCGTTGATGCGTCATATCCAGCGTCGATGCACAGGAACCCCTGCTCTTCTTCGACTATCATTTACTTTTCAAGCCATCTTACGGCTTGGACCTGCCTCCCTTTGGTTTTGCGTAATATTAGGTTCGTGTATTCATCTACGAGTCCGTATCACACGGAGTACGTGGCTAACATAGTATATGGGCCTGTGTTCTCTTCCATTTGCTCTGACCAGCATAGGGGAGAGTGTCCGGTTGCTCACGGCTAGGTATAAAAAATAGGTCTTCCCTCTAAATAAGCTTGAAAAGGACTAGTAGGTATGCGAGGAAGTTTTGGAGCTGCTTAAAGGTGGCAGCACACTCTAGTGTCCATTCAAAACCCTTTAGATTTTTCAAGATTTTGAATAACTCGGCATACCTACCCGTGCTTTTTGAGACAAATCTGCTCAACTCGGTTACCATACTAGTGAGCTTCTGTACATCTCGATCTACGGTAGGGGGCTTCATCCCCCTGATGGCACTTATCTTCTTGGGATTGGCCTCAATGCCCCTCTAGGCGACTAGGAAGCTCAAGAATTTGCTGGAGCCGACCTTGAAGATGCATTTCTAAGGGTTTAGCTTTATATCGTATATCCGTATCTGATCAAAAGCTTCCTGGAGGTCCTTGACATGATCGCTTGGCTTCACACTCTTGACAATCATGTCATTGACATACACCTTCAATTGTACCCGATCTAGGGCTTGAACAATTTTGTCACCATCCACTAGTACGTCGCCTTGACATTTTTTAGGTCGAACAGCATCACTGTGTGACAGTATATGCTGTAGTTAGTGACAAAGGAGGTGTAGACCTCGTCCTTTGGGTTCATTTTAATTTAGTTGTATCCCAAGAAGGCATTCATAAAGCTTAATAGGGTGTATCCTAAGGTAGAGTCGATGAGCCGATCAATTCTTGGGAAAGAGAAGCAGTCTTTTAGGCAGGCTTTGTTGAGGTCAGTATAATCGACATACATATGCCACTTTCTGGTCTTCTTCTCAACTAGCACCACGTTTGCTAGCTAGGTCGGGTATTTCTCCTCCCTTACGAAGCTTGCCTTGAGCGGCTTTTGCACCTCTTCCTCAATCACAGCTTACCTTTCTACAGCGAAGTACCTCTTCTTCTGTTTGATAGGTCACACACTGAAGTCAATGTTGAAGCTATGGGTTGCCAGGTTAGGTGAGATTCCAAGCATATCTAATGCCGACAAAGTAAACCTATCTAAATTGGCTCGTAGGAGAGCAATAATTTCATCCTTCACCTCGGGAGGAGTCTCGATCCCGAACTTTGTAGTCTGGTTGGGAAAGGAACCGATCTAGACGTCTTTAGTTTTTTCTCCTGGCTTGCTTCTATTCGCTAGTTTCTCCTACAAGCCGAACTCCAAGGCGAAGGCTCTGTCACCTCTAAAAGCCCTGACATATAGCACTCATGAGAGCTTCTGATCACACCTGCATATCCCTACCTTGATCAAGGTCGGGAATTTTACCTTCAAGGGGCAATCAATCATGATGAACTCTACTGGTCGTCATGCCACATGGTCGTTATTGCCAAGCTCCATGTTTAGAGTGATGATCCCCTTAGCTCGGATAGTGCTTCTATTGAAGCTGATCAATGTGTAGTAGTATGACTTCATCTTTACCGGTAGCTTCTTCCTCATCCTTTCATATGTGTGGAGGAAGAAGATATCAATAGAGCTACTAGTATCCACCATTATTTTCAGGACCTTGAAATTCGCAATCCTCGCCCTTATGACTAAGGCATTTTGGTAGGGGGTGTCTAGTTGATTACGATGAACTCCTCTTATCATCATGCCACGTAGTCATCATCGCCAAGCTTCATATTTAGAGTGATGATCCCCTTGACTTGGACAGTGCTTCCGTTGAAGCAAATCAAGTTGTGGTGGTACAACTTCATCTTCGCCAGCAACTTCTTTCTCATCCTCTCATATATGTGGACAAAGAGGATATCAATGGAGCTACAAGTGTCCACCATTATTTTTAAGACCTCGAAATTCGTAATCCCCATCCCCATGACTAGGGAGTATCTACCCTATCCAAATCTTCATCGAAGAAGGAGATAAAAGTGTCTAGCTTCTGTCTCTTCTCCCTTATTACCAACACCTCGGACGGGGAGTTAACCGAGCTATTGGCGCTCAAATGACTCCCAGGATGCGGCCCCCCAACTATTATATTGATAACGCCGTTAAGGGCATAATCATTGCGGTAGTTAGTGTTCTACTCTACTGTAGCACCATCGGTCCGCTACCTTTGGGGTGCTCGATCCTTATCATTATCAGAATTGTCGTTATTCTTCGATTAGGCTACATACTCCCCATTAAATGGCATATTCAATTGGGTTCTTCAGCTAAAAGCATTCTTCAATGGTATGGCTATGATTGTCATGGAAATGGCAGTACTTATTCAAGTCCCGATGACTAGGTTTCCCCTTCATTTTTGGAAGTCTTTATAGCAGGTTCTTATGCTTTACCTCATAATAGACTTGGGCTATGGGCATTATTGAATCGGGCCACATAGTCACGTAGGGATTCGCCTTCACCCTACCTTAGAAGGTACAAGGACGACATGTCCTTGGATGTGGGACTTACTAGCCCTGAAGTAGAGGTTAAACCTCCACGCCAGCTTGTCAAAGGAGTTGATAGAATTGTTAGGGAGGTGGTTAAACTACGCCCGAGCTACTTTCCTCAAGGTGCTCGGGAAAGCCTTGCACA
Source organism: Lumnitzera littorea (assembly GCA_024138015.1). Classification (NCBI taxonomy): domain Eukaryota; kingdom Viridiplantae; phylum Streptophyta; class Magnoliopsida; order Myrtales; family Combretaceae; genus Lumnitzera; species Lumnitzera littorea. The sequence continues at coordinate 124,790,925 of JAMXBB010000003.1, read as the reverse complement.
TTATGGCATCCCCATGACCATAAATGATACGGACTTGTAGATGAACACACGAACCTAATATCACACGTAACCAAAGGGAGATGGGTCTAAGTCACAAGATGGCCTAAAAAGTAAATGATAATCGAGGGAGAGCAAGGGTTCCAGTGCAACGACGTTAGATATGACGTACAAGTGTGGCCGAAGGTCACTCGCCACTAATCCACGCTCAAATGGGCTAAATAAGAATAGCTCAAGAGTAAGAGGACACTTAGCTCAAGAGAAGGTAAAAAGTCCAGTATGTTCGTTTGTATACCTCTTGCAACTATTACATTATGTGACTATTTATAGTACCCTATTAAAGTAAGTTCTATGTTACAGATAATTACAAAAATGAATTCCTATTTGCTAAATAAAAAAGGAAATTACTATACAGGGAGACACAAAATCGTGTGCAGCGAACGTCGTTTGTCAGAAAGGACAGTATGGTTATCAGTAAGGATAGTGCATGCCCGTTTTTACCATGATTCTGACAGTATTGTGGTCCGAGTAAGGGTGGGCTTCTGTTTAGGCTTGTTCGGCATTAAAAGGGGCTGAACTGTGGTTGGTTCAGGGACGACTCATCTTAGGTTAGCCTTGGAGGATCAGCTCCTAACAATCTTAGTCAGCCTCGGCACATGGAGATTGTTGTCCTTAGATTTGGCGCTTAGACTATGGTTTAGTAGAGGGTTCAGCTAGGCATGTCGATTGACCACCTTGGCAACATCTTGGATAACATGGAGAGTAAAGTAGCTCAGCAGATTGGATTGGGGTAAGCACTGCTCCTCAACACTTAACTCACTCGAACATTTCGACAAACCACTTGAGAGAGCCTTTGGGCTCGAGAGCGTATAATCGGTCTTTTATCCCTATTATCCCTTCCGGGTTATTTGAGATTTAGGATCAAATCTGGTTCGGTTCTTGGTTGTTCGTCCTTAGGAGTATAAGGTTAGAGATCAACAATGTTGAAGGAATCTGAAGCTCCATATCCTTTAAGTAATTCAATCCTATGGGCATTAGGGTTGATCTTTTTAAGTACTCTGAAAGGTCCGTCGACTCTAGGAGACAACTTGCTCTTCCAAAAGTTTGGGAATCGTTCCTTGCTAAGGTGTATCCAGAACAAATCATCTGGTTGAAATTCCCTCTTCCTCCATCTTCGGCTTCATCTCTCAAGCTTAATAGCGACTTGACCTAGTTCCTCTACAACCTTCTAGTGCATGGCTTTAATGGCCTCAACTCTCTCGACGGCTAGCCAATCTTCATCAAGCATCGGCTAGGGTGCTTGGTCCAATGGCAATTCAGGGTTAAACCCATTGGCAACCTCGAATGGAGACATGCTTGTTACGCAGTAAGCGGTCCTGTTGTATGCAAACTCAATTATTGGTAAGCAAAAATCCCAAGCGGCCACGTTTCATTTGACAGTAACTTTTAGCAAAGTTCCTGCGGTTCTGTTGACAACTTCAGTCTATCCATCAATCTGTGGGTGGCAGGATGTATTGTACAGCAGCTTGTTTCTCATTCGCCTCTACAATGTCCTCTAAAAGGTCTGAAACAATGGTCCTAAGGATTCTGTGCAACTTGATTACTTCTTGCAAGAAAAGAGAAGAGATAGTTGAAGCGTCGTTAGTTTTGGAACAGAGCACAAAATGTGCCATCTTACTAAATCGATCCATAACCACCATGATGAAGTCCTTCCTTCAGGATGTCCTCAGCAATCCTAACACGAAGTCCATACTTAGCTCAAACCATGGTTTGGTCGGGGTCGGCAAGGGTTAGTAGTATCCTTACTTGGCTTGACTCTCCGCTTTTCAGTAGGTTGCACACCTTTCCAGCATGGACTGGACATCTCTCTTCATCTTTGGCTAAAAAATTCTGGAGGATAATACCTCATAAGTTCGACACTAGCTAAAGTGTCCTGTCAATCCCCCTCCATGCGCCTCAAGTACTAACAATTCTTGCGTGGAATAGGTCGGGATACATAACTTCATCTTCTTGAATAAGTATCCGTCCTCCCTATGATAGTCGTCTAATGTCCATCTTTCCTCACAACGAGTGTAGATAGGACCAAAGTGTAAGGCCTCGGGATACAAATTCTTGATGGTTGAAAAACTAAGTAACCCTGTCTACAGCTCGATTAGGAGGGTATGTTGTCTCGATAGGGCATCGACCACTACATTGTTCTTTCCGTTCTTGTATTTTGCGACATAAGAAAAACCCTCCATGAATTCAACCCACTTGGCATATCTCCAGGATAACTTTAGTTAGCTCTTTAGATATCTCAAGAATTCATGATCGGTGTAGATCACAAATTCCTTAGGCAACAGATAGTGTTGCCACACCGTTGGGGCTCGGATTAAGGAGTAGAACTCCTTGTCATAGATGGAGTAGTTGAGTGTGGCTCCTCGAAGTATCTCACTGAAGTAAGCGATAGGTCGGCCTTCTTGCATCAATACAGTACCTATGCCTAGTTCGGGCACATCACATTCTACTTCAAATAACTTGTCGAAGCTCGGCAAAGCTAAGACGAGGGCTATAGTTAGCCTCTATTTCACTTTCTCAAAACTCCTCCTCTTTTTCTCACCCCATCTGAATTCAACCTTCTTTGAGAGTTTGGTGAGTAGGGCTATAATCATACTGAAGTTCTTGATGAATCGGTAATAGAACAACACCAAGCCGTAGAAATTTCTCACATCAGCAGAACAGGTCGGCTCAGGCCATTCTATGATCGCTCTTATCTTCTCTTCATCGACTAGGATGCCACCTCTGCTCACAACAAATCCTAAGAAGATCACCTCGAAACAGTAAAAGTCACACTTCTTCATATTAGCGTAGAGTTGTTCAACTCGGAGTTTCGTAAGCACTTGTTGGAGATGTTCTCAATGAGTCTCTAGGTTGGGATTATACACTAGAATGTCATCAAAATAAACCATAACATACCTTCCCAGTAATTCTCGGAGCATATGATTCACAAGTCACATGAATGTGCTCAGTGCATTAGATAGTCCAAATGGTATTACAAGCTACTCATATAAACCATGTCATGTCTTGAATGCAGTTTTCCACTCATCTCCTTCACGCATTTGGATCTAATGGTGTCCAGATTTGAGATCGATCTTAGAGGACACTCTTGCTCCACTTAACTCATCTAACATATCATCAAGCCTGGGTATGGGATACTTTTACTTGATGGTGATTCGATTGATAACTCGGCTATCCATACACATCCTCTAAGAACTATCCTTATTTGGCACTAATAGGGCCAGTGTAAACCCTACAACCAGCCACTTAAGGTTTCGATCAGTTAAAATATCCGATCGGGCTTAAATTATAAAGTAAAGCTAGAAATATTTGTAAAAATGACCCCATAAACTTGAATTTAAAAAAATAAGTAATAAAATAGGAGACTATAAAATTTTCAAATTTTAAGTATAATAATTGTTAATTATTGAAAGGGCGAAAAGTGTAATCTAATAACTAATAAATTACTGGAGATAGATTATATGTATACTAAAAATCATAGAATGACCTAAATAATAATTAGGAATATCCACATGTACCTCACATGTATTTACGTGTAGATAAAAATACACAAAATTACTTAAATTAACTAAAAACTTATTAAATAATTAAATAAAATTATTAATTAATTAAGAAAAAATCAGAAAAAAATCAGAGGAATAGGGAATGATGTGGATTTGGTCATGGCAAGTCAGGAATTGAAGAAGAAAAATTAACCAATCAAAATTAAGTAACATAAAAGGCAAAAATTAAGGGATTTGAGTAATGTCTTATCCAATTAAATGCATAATAATTATTACAAAGCTCTATAAATAGGAAAAAAAAATTACAGAGCTCATTTGGACAGTTAGAAGTCAGAAAAAATTGAGAGCATCGAAATTGGAAGAGAAAAATTAGCGTTAGGAAAAAAAATAAGAAAACTGTGTAATTAGGGCCTTAGAGGCGAACCAACACCAGACGAGCACCTGGAAGTGGACGGCCACCACCACCACCACACAATAGCGACAGTGCCTAGACCAACCGACAAGGCCACAGCGGCCGACGGTAGCCGGAGCCACCCAGACCGATGAGTTCGATTTCCAGCTCGATTTTGTGTAATTTTATAAAAATAGTAAATATTCTTAGAAAATTATGAATTCTGTTATTCTAGAATATTTTAATATGTATTTTTTTATAAAAAATATTATTTTGATAAAAATATGTCCCGTGATATATGGTCCTTAAGAAATCATGCAAAATTGAGTATGTTTTGGTTTAGAAATAAATAACCTTAAGAGTGTAGTTTTGATCCCAAAATTTTTGTGCAGACTACTTAGATGATATAGAATAGTGCTATGAAGCCCGTTTTCAAAAATTAATTTTTGAAATTTTTAGATAATTTTTAGGCCCTAAAATGAGGTATAAAATGAGTAATTTAGGGTTAATTAAGTAATTAAATAGTTAATTACTGATTTAGTGAATAATTATATGTTTTAAGATTTTGAAATCCGATGAAGTATGATACTTGTAGCATTTAGGGTGTTAGATGTAATTATTAGATTAATTATATAGTAAATAAGTAATAGGGAAAAATAATAAATTTTCAGTTAATTTTGTAAATTAGGATTATTAGGTATAAAATCTAATTAAGGATGAGTTTAGACATTTTGGAATGATAATTGATGTTGAGAGATGGTAACTACAGTGATAAAAATATTAAATGTGTATTATATATATAATAAATAATAGTACACAGTACACAATTATTAGAAATATAATAAATAGAAGATATTAGAATAAAAATTGATATTATGATAATAATAAAAATATACAATAAATCTGATAGAGAACTTAAATTAGGGTAATTATATGAAAAATGTATGATTTTCTCATAACGGGGGTGAATTCGGTAATTAAATTAGGATCTAGGTGTATCGTACAAACTAGAACACTAATTAGAGACTAAAAACGATAATTAGGATATCCAAAAATAATGTGATTAATTTCACATTATAGGTCGGAATGATTTCTTAAGGTGTACATAAAAATCTTTAACCAAAAATTGAGCTAAAAACCTAATTTAGAAATCGATGCGAAAACTGAAACAGAATTTAACACAATTCAAGAAGAATTATAAAAGACTTAAGACCTAGATAATTAGGTATATAAACCTTAAACAAAAGATAACAATAAGCGTTATAGAATAAAACTAACCTATAATAGTTATATAAAAAACTAAAACTACATTTATGTTATAGGGATGATCGATGATGGCTTGAGCGAGTTGGACCTCGAGTGAGTGAGGGAAGAGTCCAGGTAAGTTGGGATTAATACGATGCTGTATTTTTTAGACTTGAGATTATACTTGGTTGTGCTTGTTAGATAGTTGGTTGTGTGCATATGCTTGATCATGAGTGATACTATGATTTTGTTTGTTATTCTAACTTGCATTGTATGAAGTGATCGATCACCCTAAACTGAACTTAACAAAAATATGACTTATAAACATAAATCAAACTTGCATAGCAACTCATTAGGGGAAACCTAGGATTCTCCGGCTAAATGTCACGCCCCGAACAAGAAGAGTCATAACAGTCCCGCCGTGTAAACTAATCTAAGATAGAAGCTGACCTCACAGCTGCTATCGTAGACGCAGTTTACACAAGGCGCACAACTCAACCAGCTTGAAACGTCTGTTCTGACATCTGTTAATATCCAAACCTGTGGTAGAGCTTTAACAAAATACTTGTTCTATACAATCTGTAGTTTAGTACTACAACAGTAATTATACAACATTTCACGTCCAAGGGTAAGGATTACAATCAGAGTCTTTTAAAAACCACAGGTTATACGATTTATATACAATAAGTTAGAAAACTAGTGGGCTCCCAGGGAATTCCCATTTAGTTTTCTTCAAAACTTAAAGACAAAGCAAAAGCTCAGGTTCAGTTAAATTCCTCGTTCCTCACTTTCCCACACAGCAGCACACTAACCTGAGAACGTTGGTACCGGAACATCTTTTATCTTCACTCAGTACCTGCAAAAGAGTCTGTAGGGGTGTGAGCACAACTAGCTCAGTAAGTGGGGCGGAGTCAGAAGAGTACTATACAATCACAAATAAGGTTAATAATTATGATGAAATGCAATGCAATCACTCAAATGAAAACATCGCACAGTGTTAACCGGTCCACTGTGAGGTTAGAGAAATTTCATCCGCTCCAACCCGGATTGAGGAGTTTCATCGCGACTAAAGTTAAACCAAACCCGGGCTTATGCAATGGAGAACACCCCCCTCCCAAGACCGCCTTCGAACCACGGCCCCCAACCTTGCCGCGACCTCCTCGCCTATCACTTAGTTCGACTAAGGATGGGGAAAGGACCATTTCAGCTATCCTCATCGAAGGAAGTCGGTGTTTGGCTTAACACTCTTAATCGTTTCCCCTAACGGGTGATTATGCGTGACCAATTACACTTTAGTCGAATAATCATTAGTGATAATCAGAGGTGACCAATAAGTTCACACAATACAGAATCCATGCAAATATGCAGAACAGCACACCAAGGAGTTGAACTCCTGTCACAACAGAGTATCATTCACACACATAGCATGCGCATAATCATCTAACTACAAACACAACCAGAAGTACTCTTGGGTCTCCGGATACTTTTAAAATAGTACCCAAACAGCGGCGAAGCTACCATCCCAACTTACTTGTTCAGACGTTCGTTATTTCTGACTTGAATTGTCAGCCGTCTTTGGAAAGTCCTAATTACACAAAAGGTCTAAATTTAGTTTTCGTAATAATTACAAAAACATTAGGGTCTAATCTAAAACATATATATATATATATATATATTATTTCCATAATATACAGTCATGTTATTAAATTATTAATTATTAACATTGTACATCATATTTACTATTACGTATTATATATCGTTTTGATCGTATCGAAACGTACCTTTTATTTATTAATCTACGTTTTGATTCCGGTAGAGTTACCGAAATGTGTATATTCTTGAATATGTTATAGATATAAGCTAGTTTGCTTAAGGTTATCCGATTTCAACAAAACTAGTGTCATTGAGTTCGTATAGACTTAACGACACATCTTATTAGTCCTGTTCCTAGAGATGGATTTTAACGGGTAGTTTGAATTTTTAATACAATTATACATAATTATATAAAAATGACTGTATTATGCGAAATTTACAGTTTTAAATTATATTTTATCCAATTTGTCCTTATATTGTAATAATATAAGTATTATTCAATTTTAATACACCTAAAGTACATCCCGATCAGAAAATATTAATAATTGTAATAAAATCTCTATTTAACCCAATTCGACCAGCAATCCTATATATAGGTTTTATTTAAGTATTTTACTCATTTTAGTCTATTAATATTACAAATATACCCCGACTTGTAATTTAAGCTATTTTACTTAATAAATTCGTAGTAAATAGTTTGGATTACCTAATAATTCCCCGAAAATTTCTATGGACTTCTAAAAATATAGGGAATTCAATTATCACTCGGTTTCAAGTTTTCGACCTATTGCCTATATTTTCGTATTGATGATTTTACCCCTAAATTTGATAAATTATCCAATTATAATTCTTTTAGCATCCAATTAATTCCAATCAGACTCAATACCATTATTGTTTATTATAGATCGGTACATGTCCATTTCATCAATTAATTTCATAATTTCCTATTAAATTCATAATTTCAGCCTATTTTCGGACCAATTTCAAGCCTAAAAATTCAATAAATATTAAAATTATTCAAATAAAAATTTGGGCTACGTAGCAATTACCCATATATCATACACATCCTACACAAAAATTTTCAGCTAGAAACAACATCATATCGTATATTTATTTCACTAATATATATTCGGATGAATTACAGATTTCTTAATAAAGTATATTAAATATTACGAATTTTTCAAAAATAAAAATATCACATGAAAGCATGTCTAAAATAACCTAAGTGTAATTTTTTTTCATAATTTTCTGGGCGGATTTACTATTTTTTAGGAATTATTGAAAAACAGGGCAGAAATTTGACCTTGGTGTTCTTGGGTGCTCCGGTGGCCGGCGGCGGCTGGGCGGTTGTCGGACGGCTGGCACGGTGGGTGGACCGTGTGGGGTTGGCTGGGTTTCACAGCAGATCTACTCTAGGTTAGGTTTCCACACTTTCACTAATTTTTCTGTTTTTTCTAAATTTGTTTTTTTTTTCTACGATTTTTTTCTAATTTTTCTTTCTGATTTTCTCTGATTCCAAATTGCTAAAACTATCTTGTCTGATGATCTTGGCTTTTTATAGTGCTTCAAAGTCGGTTTAAGAATTTTTCTTTAATTAATTCATATTTTCTTTTCCAATTTCTTTTTTTTTTTTTTATGCATGAGGTATCCAAATATTGTAACTCCACCTTTTGAATCAGCAATGTATTTCCATCCTCCTGCCATGCCTCCTTCCAATATTATTTAATTAATTTTTCTTTTTCTTTTATTAAATAATTACTTAAATATAGATATTATATGTTAGAATTAATTATTTTAATTAATATACAAGGTTATACCTTATGTAATAACATGTGAAATATATAACTTTACTCATATAATTAAGTTTCTAGCATATCTTTTATTTTTAGAATACATTCTAAGGTTAATTTCATGAATTCAACACAATATATATATAATTACTCAATTTAAAGTTAATTTACGAGTATAATTATTATTTGTACCGGGTATACTAAAAAATTACGTGTATTTTTTTATAGTAAATTATACTACATTATCTCATTTTATAGCTCAATTAGCTTATCTCTAAGTTCTCGTTGTAATCTAAGTTCAATTTTAGGAGTTCTGAACATTTTAGGGCTTTAGTAAATACTCCAATTTCTAAGGGCAAAATTGGGATTTCGGATCATTATTACTAAAATCTAACTTCACTGTAATATCTCGACTAACTTTTTCATTCTAGTTGCAAAGTTTTGGCTCAATTGGATAAGTTACCCTAAAAGTCCTAAATCTGAGCTCGGTTATCTTAAGCTCAATTTTGGAAGCTTACACTAAATACCAACCCCTTCAAAAGGGATAGCGCTGGATAGCATAATGGGTCTCTTCTTCATGCTTAGTCGAACTAAGTGACAAGTGAAGAGGCCGCGGTAAGGGTAAAGTCAATGGTTCGAAGATAGTTACGAGAGGAGCAGTGTCTCCATTGCACAAGCCTGAGTTTGGTCGCAAGCTGTTGCATTAACGACAACTCCTCAACCCAGATTAAAGTGGGCGCAATTTCTCTAATCTCATGACGGGCTAGACAACGTCATGCGATGGCATTTGCTTAAACATGCATTACACCAAATGATTTGGTTGATAACCTTGTTTATGTTTGTGGTGTAGTTTTAAGTCCTCCATCCTAATTTACTGAGTTATGGTTGTTTACATTCTTATAGACGTTGTGCAGGTACTGGCCAAGAAGCGGCTTACAACTACTTTAAAGCCAGCAACTGCTGGATCCTGAAGAGTAAGGAAAAACATTTGAAAAACAAACATATATTATTAAGATCTAAGCTTTTATTTTAGAATTTTTCATTTCTGAATAATGTAATAACTAGGAAATAAATTACGGTGAAACATTATAAACGTCAATTGTAATAATCGAATTCTAGTATATATATATATATATATATTTTCTCACTTTATTAAGTAAATAACTTATTTAAATTACAAACTGTTTACTTCAAAGCGGGTTAGTCATGGACGTCTCATATAGATCAAGTCTAAAATAGCATTTGTAAAGCCAATTTCTATCTTAGAATGATTTACACAACGAGACTGTTATGACTCTACCGTTTCGGGGCGTGACAGCCGGCATAGCACAGGGGCTCAAAGACTCACACACTTACCATTTCTTCATGAAGTCGTTTACTTGCTTCTGTAGTTCGGCAACCTGTTCAGGGTTCAGCCTATAAACAGGCTTGTTTGGCAGTGCGGCTCCTAGTTGTAGGTCAATTGCATGCTTAACACCTCGGATTGGGAGGACACCTCGGATTGGAGGTAGACCCTCCAGTAGCTCCTCCGGAAACAGGTCGGCATAGTCCTCTAATAGGGTTTTTACCTCGATCAGCAGCTCTTCCTCCCCGGGTCTCATCTTTAGAAGCGTCCTGACAAGCAGATAGGTCAATCCCTCCAGCTCTATTTCTCTTTTCAGTTTAGCTCGAGTCACTACCAAAGCCTCCTTCTTCAGGATTTGGCTAAGTTGGGACTGCATGACTTTTACTTGCTCGACATTCATGGGACTCAATTTCAATCTTCTTCCTTCATGCTCTACAGAACATGTGTTCCTCCTACCGTCATATATAACTGCTTAGTCAAACATCCATGGTCGTCCAAGTAGAAGGTGGGATGCACTCATAGGCAGCACATCACAAAGCACTTCATCTCGATACCTACTTATATAGATCAACACAGACACCTGTTTGTTCACTTATAGGGCTCCCTTATTATTGAACCAATGAAGCTTGTAAGGTTTTGGGTAGGGCATGGTCGGCAATTTCAGCTGTTGGACCATAAATGCAAAGGCTGCATTGATGCAGCTCCCACTGTCAACAATCAACACACATAGTGATCATTCACCTTACACCCAAGATGAAAGAGATTTTCTCTCTGCTCGTCTTCAGGCACAAGACTGATACTCATTATCCTCTTTAATACTAGAGCGATCGACATGAAGTTGCCTTCCTCGCTGTAGATAACTTCCTCCCTGGACAGCTTAGTTTATTCGTCCTCCTTCGATTCATCTACTTCTTCATCAATACTATTGACCTAACGGTCAGCGCCTTGCCTCTGATCACCATTTTTCGCTTGTTTGGATACTAAGCGACCATGTATCCAAATCCTTGGCATTTGAAACACTTTATCTTACTTGTCTTTCTCCCTGAACTCTGGCCTTTCTTGAATTTCCTCGGTGGTTCCTTCTCCTCTACTAGGGTAGTCTAAGCAAGTCGGGTCTCAGTGACCTTGCTTGGTTCCGTTCGCACAAGTCTGCTCGGAATAGGTCTACTACTACCAAGACGGTTGACAGGTGGTCGGAATCTTCTTATTTGGCACCTTTTTATCCTTTGGGCAGCTCGGATTGCATCATCGAACATTCTAACATCCAGGGTTTCCAGGACATCCCCAATCTCATACTTCAATCCGCCAATGAATCGAGATACAGTTTGGTCTTCTAGCTCCACAACTTCCCACCAAATCATTAGCATTTGGAACTCCTTAGCGTAAGCATCCACACTCAATCCTCCTTATCTCAGTTTTTGCAGTCTCTCGAAGGCATCCTGCAAATAATAGCTCAATATGAACCTTCTCCGCATAACTCTTTTCGTGTCATCCCAACTCCTAATCTCTGGTTCTCCTTCCCTTCTTCTAGTAGCTTATAAGTTCTTCCACCATAAAGCAACATAGCTAATGAACTCCAATACAGCTAGCCTAACCTTTGCATTTCAAGTACTTTATGGCATTCAAACTACTTTTCAATTTGATCTACCTAATCTAAGTAGTCCTCAGCATCACCACTTCCAGAGAAACTTGGAATACGCATCCTTAATCCCTAAACTCTAAGGGCTTGTACATTCCTTTCCTCAGGTTCGTAGTACTCCTCTGCCTCGTCACCCCCTTCTACTTCCTCTTCAATCTCTTCAAGTGCTAGTCTTCATCTTCGTCCAACATCCCTACCAATTCCTTTAACTTGGGGTAATCGAGCTAAGGCGTTACCTTGGCCAAACTAACCATTGCCTCGGTGTAAGCCCTAAATCTAAGTCAATTGACCATAGGATTGAACTTAGAACATAAGATTTTAGGCGATCGGTTAAAGAATCCGATTAAACCCAAATTATAAACTATTAAGAGAAATATTAGTAAAAATGAACCCGTAAACTTGAATTTAAGAAAATAAGTAATAAAATAAGAGACTATAAAATTTTTAAATTTTAAGTGTAATAATTGCTAATTACCGAAAAGGTGAAAAGTGTAATCTAATAACTAATAAATTACTAAAGATAGATTTTATGTATACTAAAAATTTTAGAATGACCTAAATAATAATTAGGAATGTTCACGTGTACCCCACATGTATTTACATGTAGATAAAAATACACGAAATTACCTAAATTGGCAAAAAACTAAGTAAATAATTAAAGAAAATTATAAATTAATTATGGAAAAATAAAAAAAAAATCAAAAGAGGATAAAATGATCCAAATCAGGTCGTAGCATGTTAACATCTGCAAAATAAAGATCAACCGATTAGAATTAGGTAACACAAAAGCCAAAAATCAAGAAAATTAGGCAAAGTCATGTCTAATTAATGCATAATAATTACCAAAATCGTCTATAAATAGGGGAAAAATTTCCAAAACTCATTTGGGCAGTGAGGAATTTGAGAAAAATCGAGAGACTAAAAAATTTGAGAGAAAATTCAAAAAAAAAAAAAAAAAAAAAACTATGCAGATTAGGCAAGTAAGCCAAACCCACACCTCACCACCACCTAGGAGCGAGCCGCCACCACCACCCTACTCTAGACCCACCGTTTAGGCCGGCCGACAACCTTGGACCGGGTTTGGACGGCCAGAAAGCATCGAACCGGGTGAGTCCCATAATTGTCCCGATTTTGTATAATTTAGTAAAATTAGTTATTTTGCCCAAAAAATTATGAAACTTGTTATTCTGAGGTTTTATTGTATGTAGATTTATGGAAAAATAGTGATTTAGTTTAATCACGTCTGAAAATATAGGGTTCTTAACAAATTGAACAAAACTGAGCATGATTAGAACTAAAAATAAATAGGCTTAGGAGTATAATTTGGAGCTCAATTTTTTTCTGTAGGATGCTCAAGTGATATAGAACAATGCTATGAAGCCATTTTTTGAAAATTAATTTTTGAAATTTTTAAGTTAATTTTTAGCCCTAAAATGATGGAAAAATGGGTAATTTAGGGTTAATTAAGTAATTAAATGATTAATTACTGATTTAGTGAATAATTATATATTTTAGGATGTTGAAATCTAATGGAGTATGATACTTGTAGCATTTAGGGTGTTAGATGTAATTATTAGGTTAATTATGTAGTAAATGAGTAATATGGGAAAATAGCACATTTTAAGTTAATTTTATAAATTAGGGTAATTAGGTGTAAAATCTGATTTAAGATGAATTTAGACATTTTGAAATGATAATTGATGTTTAGAGATGATAATTAGAGTGATAGAAATATTAGAAGTGTAATATATACATAATAGGTGATAATACATAATACGTAATTATTGGAAATATAATAAATAGAAAATATTAGAATAAAAATTTATATTATGATAATAATAAAAATATACAATAAATCTTATAGAAAACTTAAATTTATGTAATTACATGAAAGATGTAAAAATTTCTCACATCAGGAGTAAATTCGATACACTAATATGGATTTAAGTGTACCGGATGGAATGAAATACTAATTAGAGGTAATGATGGTATTTAGGAGATCGGGAAGTAATGTGATTAATCTCATATTATGAGTTAAACCGAATTTTTAGGGTTCGAGTATAAAACACTACTTAGAAAATCGAACTAGAACTTAATTTAAAAATCAATGCGGAAACCAAACTCGAACCTAACCCTAAACCTAGGATAATTGTAAAAGACTTAAGACCTAGATAATTAGGCATATTAAACCCTAAACAAAACAAAACATAACAATAAGCATTATAGGATAAAGTGAACCTATAATAGTTATATGAAAAACTGAAACCACGTTTGTATTATAGGGATGATCAGTGATGACCTGAGCAAGTCAGACCTCGAGTGAGTGAGCGAGGAGTCGAGATAAGTTGGGATTAATACAATGCTGTATTTTGGAGGCTTGAGATTATGCTTGGTTGTGCTTGTTAGATAGTTGGATGTGTGCATGTGCTTGATTATGGGTAATATTATGGTTCTATTTGTTGCTCTGGCATGTATTGTATGATTTGTATAAAATGATTGATTAACCTAAACTGGACTTAATCAAATATACGACCAGTAATCATAATCGGACATGCATGGCAACCCGTTAGGGGAACTTAGGACTTTCTGGCTAAATACCGACCCCTTCGAAAGGGATAGCGCAAGATTGCATAATAGTCCCTTCTTCATCCTTAGCCGAACTAAGTGACAAGAGAGGAGGTCGCGCCGAGGGTGAAGTCAGTGGTTCGAAGGTAGTCGCGGGAGGAGCGAGGTCTCCATTGCACAAGCCTAGGTTTGATCGTGAGCTGTTGCATTAATGGCAACTCCTCAACTCGAATTAGAGCAGGCGCAATTTCTCTAATCTCACGACGAGCCGAACAACGTCGTGTGATGGCATTTGCTTGCACATGCACTGCACCGAATAAGTGATCGAAAACCTTGTTGTGTGTATGGTATAGTTTTAAGTCCTCCATTCTAACTTACTGAGCTGTGGTTACTCACATCCCTATAAACGTCGTGCAGGTACTGGCTAAGAAGCAGCAAACAACTACTCTAAAGCTAGCAACTGCTGGATCCTGGGAAGTGAGGAAAAACATTGAAGAATAAACACATTTTTAAGGTCTAAGTTTTTATTTTAGAATTAGTTTTCATTTATGAATAATGTAATAACTAGGAAATATATTACAGAGAAATATTGTAAACTTTAATTGCAACAACTGAATTATAGCATATATATATAATTCCTCACTTTTATAGGTAAATGATTTATTTAAATTACAAACTGTTTACTTCAAAGTGGGTTAGTCGTAGACGCCTTGTGTAGATCAGGTCTAAGATAGCGGTTGTAAGGCCAACTTCTATCTTAAAATGGTTTACACGGCAGGGTTGTTACGACTCTACCGCTTCGGGGCGTGATACTTGGCCTTATTGTTTATGTTCCCTCGTAGGGCTGTTTCTAGCTCGCTGTCTGTCTTCTTGGATGACAATCACCAAACTAGCTACCAAATCGGTAAGCCTATCCAAGCAGTTACCCACTGACTAAAGTGAGAAGCTTCCTTCCTATCCTTGACCATGTCAAATACCACTTTCTTGGTTTCCCAAAGTTCTTTGCACACTTGAATCCAACATTGATATTTACTTCACAATGATAACTTCACAGCAAACACAGAGTCAACTACACTCTATTTTGACGTAACGAATATAGGGGAAAATAGAGTACAAAATTCTTCTCACTATTAAACTTTAAAGTGAACAATAGAACCACTATCACATAAGAGCAATGACAAACTATTAAAAGAACACAGTAATAGGATCCATCTTCAAACGTAGCCAAGCTCTGATACCAAGATGATACAAACTTGTAGATAAACACATGAACCCAATATCATGCGTAACTAAAGGGGGGTGAGTCCAAGCCACAAGATGGCCTGAAAAGTAAATGATAGTCGAGGGAGAGCAGGGGTTCCCGTATACCAATGCTAAATATGATGCACTGACGCCTCACATGAGCTCAGGTCTCACTTGATATGTTACATAAGTGTAGCCGGAGGTCACTCGCCACTAGTCCACACTCGAATAGGCTAGATAAGAGTAACTTAAGAATAAGAGGACACTTAGCTCAAGAGAAGGTAAAAAGTCTAGTGTGTTCTTCTATATATCTCTTGCGGTTGTTACATTATGTGACTATTTATAGTACCTCATTAGGGCAAGTTCTATGTTACAGATAATTATAAAAATGAATTCCTATTTACTAAATAAAAAAGGAATTTACTATACAGGGAGACACAAAATCATGCACAGTAAACTTCATTTGTCAGAAAAGACAGTATGGTTGTCAATAAGGATAGTATATGCGCATTTTTACTATGATTTTGACAGTATTATGGTCCAAGCAATGGTAGGCCTCTGTTTAGGCTTATTCAGCATTAGAAGGGGTTGGACTGTGGTTGGTTCAAGAACAGCTCATCTTGGGTTGGCTTCGGAGGGCCAACTCCTGACAGTCTTAATCGACCTCAACACATGGAGATCGCTGTATTCAGATTTGGTGCTTAGACTATGGTTTAGTGGAGGGTTCGACTCGGTGTGCTAGTTGATCACTTCAGCAACATCTTAGATAGCATGAAGAACAAAGTAGCTCAGTAAATTGGATTGGGGTAAGCACTACTCTTGAGCATTTAACTCACTTCGAATAGCTTAGCAAACCACTTAAGAGAGCCCTCAAGCTCAGGAGCGTGTAATCGGTCCTTAATCCCTATCAATGAAGGTTCACAAGGGTACAGAAGTGCAGGAAGTGATCATCAAGGTCACCTATACCATCATATTGGTTTAGGAATGGAAGTTTGCTATTAGGAGGCAACACTTCCTCTTGGATGCCCTTAGTGAAAGGGGTCTTGTTGTTGGCAACCAGCTTGGCGTTGCCAGCGGCCTTGCTCACTTGCTACTTGGAGAGCCTCCTTATCATTGTACAGAGATCGTTGAGGTCAACATCATTTGCCAGATGAGCTCGACATGCTACTGATTGAACCGGTACTCCTTGCGAGTCGGTTACTTGCTCATTACCAGCCAAAGCTCGGTCACGAGTGGCCGTAAACCTTATCGACCGATGCTACAGTGGGAGATTAGGTTGCTGATCCTTGCCATTCTACTGCTATTGCTGGTGGTTGTTTTGCCCAACGAGAGCATTTGAAGCTTCAGAGGGGTAGGTTTATACCTTACGCCTCTCGGCTTCTTTAAGGCGAGCACGAAATAGCTTATTTTAAGCAACTAACTCCTCAGCTAGGTGTTCCATACATTCCAAGCGCTCCTCCAGTGTTGCCTTTAGGATGGATTGATTGCCCACAAGTTAGTTATTCACCAACCAGCGATTCTCTTGCTCGTCATGGTGAGATATGATGTCTGAGAATTGTGTTCAGCGAATGTATTTAGTGTGTTTGGGATTTTTCGTACAGGAATTCAGGTTCCCATAGATAGCACCAAATATCGTCTTAAGGTATTTGCCGATAATAATTGGCTTTTGTGCATAGTAAGCCTACAAAATAAAAACACTATAAGGGAACGCCGAAGTATTGTCCGGCGTGGCTATTCTAATACTTATGTCAACGGTATATTCTAAAAATTAAAAGACAATTAGGAGTAATAGGCAAGCTTAGGTATACAAAGTATATAGAGCTTTACTGTTAGGTAGTAACTGGGTATTTATAGTGGAGTAGCGTTACTAATTGAAAGACAGTTAGTATGAGAGATTATCTCTACAAGTATTAGAGAGTGGGATCGTGGTGTCCGATATGTCTCACTTATACCGGTGGTGGCTATTGACTTTATGTCTTATCCTTATCTTATATATTTTAGTCGTTAAAGAATTTATTGGGCTCGATTAATTCGAGCATAGGGATTGAGCCTAAGGCGGCGAGCCCTAAGTAGCAAGGCACGTCAAATTTGGATGAACCTGAGGGGCCAATGTTTAAAGAACTCTATCAACAAGCATAATATAAAAATATTGCTAAAGATGCAAATAATTCCGTAAGAATCGAAAATTTCTAACTAATGAAATATGTAGAATACACATATCGATCTATATTACTTAAGTGCAAGCAGTCTTTCAATTTCTTTTTATAATTCCTTAATATATTCTTGCAATATACTGGAAAAAATAATTAAAACATATGATTTTAAAATCTACCACAATAATATTAAGGGTAAAGCAGAGAATTTACTCATTTTTTTCTCTCTTCTTCCAATTCCTTTTCCCCTTCTATTAATAAGTTGCCCGTTTTTAAGTTTGAAATTTAAATGTTCTATCTTTTCTCACTCAAAACAACATCCAATCTTTTATTCATTTTAGTAACCATTGTGAAAAAAAAATTAAAAAGAAAAAGGTATCTTAACAAATTTGTAACTTAACTCCTTCAACGTCCTGGTTACTTGCTCACATACAATCCCCAGAAATTGGTAGTTTTAAAGAAGCAAAGAAGCTCAAACAGCAAAATCAAATAAGAAAAAATAAGGAAAAAAGGGGGGAAAAGATTATAAAAAATAAACCCAGGATTATGCTTTGCTGTTGTTTCTTTTAACATTCAATCTCCTCCCTCTTTGGCATTCTAAAATGGATGGATCTACTATTTTATCACTTTCTTTACACTCCAGGTATTCGAATTTCCATCTTTACTTGAAAAACTTTAACCTTTATTATATTATCTATTGCAATACCATGTATTCTTAATACCCTTTGTTTCCTTATATTCACTTTTTTCATATTTTACGTATTCAAAAGTTTTAATTTTTATTTCGTTGTATATGGCATACAACACAATATGGTTTTAATATTTATCATTGTAATGAGTCCTGTTAAAAAACAAAATTAGACTTACAAGCAGTCGTTGTTAGAAAAAAAAATTCAATCTTTTCTTTCTATTTCTTCGTTTGACATTTAGGCCTAATTGTTTTTTACATCTATAGGTAGTGTCATTCTCTTAGTTTTCTTATTTTTAGATTATTAAGACAGCTTTGAAAGAAACAAATCATTAAGTAAAACTATTGAGTCTTCTTGGTATCATTACTATTGTTAATTTTACTTTTATTATTTTAATTTAATAAATTTAAATTATTTTTGTTATTTTTAAGTTATCAATGTAGAGAATAAGGCTGCTAGGTAATAGGCATCAAGTCTTCTTAATATCATTATTGTTGTGAAATTTGTTTTCACGATTTAGATTTTATGAATTTGAAAAATTTAATACATGAATTGGATTTTTCAATAGTCAGGCTTTTATATATTTTGAGGGTCATGATTGTGTCTTAATTAATGTATACTAAAAGAAAATGCATCATAAAACCGCTGCTTAAAGTACATGATAACAGTATAATTATATACAACAACAATTATGTCATGCGTTTATATATCAATTAATTTTGCATTTTCCAATAAAGAATGATATGAAAGTAATATTAGATTCAGTGTGCTAATTTCTAGGATACCATTCGTTTTCGCATTATTATTTATCAATTTTTTAACATGCCATTGTTGGTTCTAATAGGACATGGGTGGATGAACATCTCCCATGTGTTCCTTCTCCGTCGTAGCTTGATTCTTTATTGAAAACTTATAGACTCCTTAAAACGTAGAAGTAAAAACAATTATATGCATGACTTCATAAACAATTATCACGTAGTATAATGCAAAAATTATCACAAATTGATCATCATTATAGAAGAGAGGTAGAAATAAAATTTAAAATAACGTAGAATAATAAAAATCAATGAAAACATACGAACTTCAGAAATTTTGGAATTATTACCAAAGGAAATTCTGAAATTGTGAAAATTTATCATTTTATAAGACAGCCATAGATCTTGCCAAAAAAAGGATGTGCAGACCCAAATTCGAGTTCGGCAATTATTCATAAACGCAGAAATCTTATACACAAATTTTCTTCTACCCATTTTTGCAGGATCGCTGGTGAAGCTAATCAAGTTGTAGATGGCCTACTGAAAGAGGGCTTCTCTTTGGAAAATAATTCTACTTTTTATTTTATGTTTCCATTATGTTAAATAAACTTTATTGTTTTAAACTCTGGTGTAAACCAGAGTGTAGTCTTTGCCTAGCATATGGGAAGTGGGTATTCTCTTTTGTGGTTATGTATGGTTGCACTCTGAGATGTTTATGTTTGCTTTGGTTTAATAAATTTATTTACCCAAAAAAAAAGAAAAAGATGTGATAGAAGGATATAAATCAAGTAAAAACTCCCATCGTCTTTCGTGTTAATGTTGTATTTAGTAATAATTAGTTGATCGGACCACCATGTACCGGCACGCCAACGTGAGTAACGACTATCAAATGATATCAACGACCTCCCGTTTTTTTTTTTTTCCCTTTAATTTCTTTTCTTCCCTGAAAGAAGGATGACCTTGGTGACTTGGGGGGATCAAATGTGACAAGTCAAGCTAATAATCTATTAGTGCTGTCGGAGTTTGTCACATTCATAGGTTGAATATTCAACAGGAAGCTATAAATTCTCTTATTCATTGTATGTTAATTAATTCTGGGTTTAGTTGGGAATAAAATAGTTATTTCCCTTTTTCTTTATAAATTTCTATTACATCATTCATTTCGTTTTCGAATTCATGATAGATATTCCATGAAAAATAATAATTTCTTATTTTGCTGAATTGGGATTCTTAGTTTTAATCAAGAAATCCTGATTCGATAAAAAAATAATAATAAAATAAAATAAAATAAAATCTCATGCCCCTATCTTCTATTCCCTAAGTAGTGACCTTGTCAATACACATACCTCACTATAGCCAATACACTACTCTTACCAGACTTATCAATCACCATGCAACCTGCCACCACTACCATCAAATAACCATGCAACCCAACACCACCATAACCAAACCATAACATTACCCACCACCATCATCAAACCACCACACCTATCATTGTCACTATAGCATGAAAGAGGTAAGTGGAGAGAGACCAGGGTTTTACTTAAAAGGTGAGAACACACACTTACCCACCACCATCACTGCAATAGAATATGGACACACAATGCCGCAAAGCCACCATGCCCACTATAATTTGCGTACCTAAAACTTATTGAATACCACTTTGAAACCTCGATTTAAGAATCGAGTGCCCTTACAACTGAATTTGAGTGCCTAAATCTAAGAATCAAGGACCTCCCTTGATTCTTGTATCCTTTACAGTCAACTTCATCTAATATTCTTGATTTTGTAGTTGTTCTTTTTCTTGGTGAAGTCTACAGTAGTGAGTTTGGGATTTAATCATTTAATAATGTTTATTGAGACAAAGGGAGAAGAAGAAATTAACAAGTAATATTATCTTTTCACTTTTATTATGTGTTTATTTCATATTGTCCTTTTTTTTTCCAACTAAATAATGTTATATACATTTCCCCTTATTCCATTTCATAAAAAATCTTGATTCCATTTCCCTTATTTTAATTTAGTGAAGTAAACAAACTGTGAGTATTTTTAGAAAGAAAATATAGAGTCAAATTACATGGGTTGTGTTTTTAGTAAACTACAAAATATAGCATGATACGAAATTTTATAATAGGTATCTTATGTAATTTTAATGATAGCATAAATAAACTGATATATGCATGAGCTCTTATATTTGTGAAATTATCATATTTATGTGAATACAATGTCAATTATTTAATTTTGAGGTTGTATTCATGTCAAAATGGTATACCAGACACTATAGTAGCTAGCTACCTGTCACACGTATACCTTATGTATCCTAACATAGAATCTACAAGATAGATGTTGTAGTAAATTACTACTCTATAAGGGCTTTCTTTAATTATATACATATAATATATATATATGTGTGTGTACACGTATTTTGATTGCCACTTGATATGCCATATCATTGTCAAGGGGTAGACAAACTACATACCACAATAAAGCAAATTGAAAATATAATTATTTCTCAATTTACTTTAAAAAGTTCTTAATTAGAATCAAAGTGAAAGTTTATGATTAGTTTATGAAAATAATCCAAATAAAAAGGAACCATTTTCTGAAAGAAAGTATCAATGCTATATCTCATGTTGGAAATGAGACACTAACATTTTATTCATACAATGTTAGTGTCTTGTTTTCAACATGAGATATAGTATTGGTATAGTATTCAGGCAATCTTTTTATATAATTCGTGTCTGTATGATATTTATCTATTTGACTAGTAAATTTAAAAACTCTTAATAATAACATAAAATTTTCTAGAAGCTCCATAACTTTTTTTTTTTCTTTTTTCTTCCTTTTATATTTAGGAGTGAAGCGCTCTCTCTCTCTCGTATATATATATATATATAGTAAGATGATCCTACGAGCAATCAGACAATATCTGATTATTCAAGATGTAGCTAATGACCTTGTGCTCTATGGAGATGATGTGTTGATAAAAAATTTTGGGCATTACCTCTAAGCCCATACCAAGCTATTTAAGTCATGAGTCGGCTTTAAGCCTATGACTAAGTTGTTGTTGGCTTAGTATTAAACCATTGAGGTCTTTGAAAGAGCTCCTCTTAATGACCTAAACTACCTATTATGCCTCGAAGTGATAGAGTCGTAACAATCCCGCCATGTAAACCATTCTAAGATAGAAGCTGATCTTACAGCCGCTATCTTAGACTTGATCTATATAAGGCGTCCACGACTTACTCGCTTTAAAATAAACAGTCCATAAATTAAATAAGTTATTTACTTAAGAAAGTATTAATATATATATATATATATACACTAGGATTCAAGTATTACAAATAATGTTTTATTGCCCTAGACTTCCTAAATAATACATTATTTGAAAATGAAATATTCCAAATAAAAGCTAAGACCTTGACAATATATATCTATTCTTCAGATGTATTTCCTTACTCCCTAAGATTCAATAGTTGCTAGCTTCAGGGTAATTGAAATCCGCTTCCTAGCTAGCATCTGCAACAAAGTTTATAGGGATATGAGCAACCACAGCTTAGTAAGTCGTGACGAAGGACTTAAAATTATACTACCAACACAAACAAGGTTATCAACTAATTTAGTTAGATGCAATACATGAACACATAAATACTATCGCATAACATTGTCCAACCATCGTAAGATTAGAGAAATTGCATCCGCTCTAATCTGGGTTGAGAAGTTTCCAATTTATGTTTACAAGTCATATAATTGTAAGTCCTAAAAATAAGCTAAGTAATCGTAGAGTCGAACTTAGTATACAAAGTTTAAGACAATTGGTTAAAGAATCTGATCAAACTTAAATTATAAACTAAAGCTAAAAATATTAGTAAAAGTAAGCCTATAAGTTTGAATTTAAGAAAATAAGTAATAAAATAAGACAATATAAAATTTTTAAATTCTCAGTATATTATTTGTTATTTATTGAAAATGCGTAAAATACATTTCGATAACTAATAAATCACTAAAGATAAATTATATATATACTAAAAATCATAGAATAACCTAAATAATATTTAGGAGTGTTTATTTGTACTCCACATATATTTACGTGTAGATAGAAGTACGTGAAATTACCTAAATTGCCCAAAATTAACCAAAAATTTACTAAATAATTAAAGAAAATTATAAAAAAATTAAATAAAAATTAGAAAAAAATCAAGGTAAGGGGGGAATGAACTGGATCAAGTCATGGCAGTAAGGGGAAAATAAAGAAAATATTAACCAATAAAAAACAAACACTTAAAAAGGCAAAATGGAAGAGATATGAGACTTGTCTTGTCTTAATTAATGCACAATAATTCCTACAAAACCCTATAAATAGCAAAAAAACTTACAAGGCTCATTTGGTCAGTTAAGAACTAGAAAAAATTGAAAGAACTGAAATTGAAAGAGAAAATTAGGGTTTTAGAAATTTTGTCTCAAATCTGTACAAATAGAGTAAGAAGGTTGAGCCCACACACCACCACCACCCCACTCTAAACCCACCACCTGAACCGACTGACACACCTGAACTAGTATTGGAGGCCAAAAAGCTTTCAAATCAGGTAAGTCTTACATCTTCCCCGATTTTGCAAAATTCCTTAAAATTGTTTATTATGCACAAAAAATTATGAAATTTATTATTCTGATATTTTATTGCATGTAGATTTAGGGAAAAATAGTGATTAAGTTTAATAATGTCTGTAAATATATGATTCTTAAGAAATTTGACAAAACCGAGCATGATTAGAATTATAAATAAATAAGCTTAGAAATGTAGTTTGGAGCTCAATTTTTTCTGTAAAATGCTTAAGTGATATAGAAAAATACTATGAAGCCATTTTTTTAAATTAATTTTTGAAATTTTTAAGTAAATTTTTAGCACTAAAATGGTGAAAAAAATGGGTAATTTTAGCTTAATTAAGTGATTAAATGATTAATTATTGATTTAGAAGGTAATTAGATGTTTAAGGATGTTAATCTCTGATGTGGAAACCTAATCCTAGTTTTTGGAGTGTTAATTGTAATTAATATGGGAATTATGTGGTAATTGTAAGAAGTTTAAGAATATATGAAGTTGAGATTTTAATAAATATGAAAAAAATAGGTTAAATTGGATAATATAATAATAATATTAGTACAAAATAAATCTAATACAAAAATTAATTTTAGATAATTAGATAAAAATGTAAAATTTTCTCACATCAGGAGTAAATCCAATACCTCAATTAGGAATTAGAGTGTACCGAATAGGTTAGAATACTAAATTAAGACCCAGTATGATATTAGAATATTCGAGCTTAATGTGATTAATTTCATAACAAGATTTGAGCGTATTTAGGATTCCTCGTAGTTAAAGATAATTTAGAACCAAAACTGAAATCTAATTCAGAAACCGAACCCCAAGATAATGTAAAGTTAATCATTAGTAAATAATAGGTATATATGGAGAAGTGAGTTTAATTATAACTTAGAATATTTATTATCAAAGTATAAGTACTAAAAAGACGTATTTGTATTAAAGGATATCCAGAGACAAACCAACCTGCAATTAAGTGATTGAGCGATTAAGAATTCCAGGTAAGTTAGGTTTATTACTTCACCGTATTTGGAGTACTATTTTAGGGTACTCGAAGACTTAGGATTGTGTATGATTATGTATGATTGTGATTGTAAGTAGCTTTATGTATGTACTTGCGTATCTGACTTTGTGTTGGAATTTGTGTTGTGATTGACGATTGTAATGATTGAATTGGTATGACATTATCTGAACACCCTAAATTGAACCTAATCTTAATTGACCTTAAAACCCTAAATTGTTATACCTTAAAACCCTAAATTGTTATACATTGCAACCCTTTAGAGGATCATTAGGATTCTCCAATCAAATACCGACATCTTCGAAAAAAATAGCGTTGGATAGTAAATTGGTCTTTTCCTCATGCTTAGCCAAACTAAGTGACAGGAAAAGAGGTCGCGATGAGGATGAGGGCATTAGTTTGAAGAATAGTCTTAAGAGGAGCAGTGTCTCCATTGCACAAACCTGGGTTTAGTTATGAGCTGTTGCATAACATAAAAACTCCTTAACCTAGATTAGAGTGGGTGAAATTACTCTGATTTCGTAATGGACCGGACTACGTTGTATGATGATACTTACTTATTGCATTGTATGAAAATAATTGCTTAATAATCTTATTTGTGTTTGTATATACTCATGAGTCTCCAATTCAACTTATTGAGCTGTAGTTGCTCATACTTGTATAAATCCTTTTGTAGGTTTTGACTTCTCAGACTAATATGCCGCCTTACAATTATCCGAAGGTTAGTTCTTTTGAAACTTGGGGGTGTGAAGATCAATTTGCCTAATAGTTAATGTATATCTAGAGTCTCACTGATATCTTTAAGATTGAAAGACTGATATTCTATATGTAAATCAGCTAACTATTATGATATGATGTAGAATCACTTAGGAATTCTATAGTAATGTACATGTAATCATATATATATGTTGATTGAAGCTTTAATATTTACAGTAACTTTAGTTAAATTTTTAATTGAACTATTTACTTCAAAGCGAGGAGTCGTCAATGCCTTGTGTAGATCGTGTCTATGATAGACACTGTAAAGCCAATTATTATCATAGAATGGTTTACACGGTTGGACTGTTGCGACTCTGTGACTTCGGAGCGTAACAATAATTGATTAGGTCTAGTTTAAGGTGATTAATCATTTCATACAAATCATACAATACTAGCCAAAGCAGTAAATCAATAATCGTATCAATAGTTCAGAACAAGCACATGCACACAACCAACTATCGAACAAGAACAATCCAGTAAAATTTCAAGCTCTAAGGACTATAAATTAGTACTCCGAAATACAGTGATATATTAATCTCAACTTACCTAAACTTCTCGCTTGGACACTCAAGGTGCGACTCATACTAATCATCACCAAATATCCCTATAATATAAGTGTTGGTTTAGTTTCCCATAACTACCATAGATATGTTTTGTTATGTAATTTAGATTAAAAGTGTCTTTGGTTTATAATCTTCTTACATTTAGTGATTTAGGTCTTATTCTTTTAGAATTACTAGGTTTCGAATTTATTTCTTGTTTTGGTTACGATTTCGGCTTCTGAATTAGATTCTGATATAAGAATAATCTATATTTAACGTGATTACTTATACATATGTATATATTTACATATAAGCTTTAAATCATGGGTTTAAATTTTGGGATTATAATTTGACGCATTTGTCCAAATTCCATATTTCCTATAATCGAATTAGTTCCAAATTAATTTCTAATTCAATTCTTGAATTCGGTTTTGTATTAGCTTCTAATTATTGTTTTTATTTGTAAACCCTATGAATTCTTTACGGACTAAAATGTGAAATTCATCTAACTATGCTTAAGTATCCTAAATCTATGTTTTAGCTCTTAATTAGTATCTTGATCAATTCGATACACTGCGATCCTAATTTAACTACCAAATCAACTCTCGATATAAGATTAACCTACATTTTCGCATAATTTCTCAAATCTATCTTTCAAACCAGATTTATAATACTCTCTTATTATTATAGTGCTATCAATTTAACTTAATTTTCTTCACTTATTTAATTTTCCTATTTCATATATTACTTATTACTACCTAATCCACACATAAAGCATACATCTAACCTCTCCACTATCATAATCTATATCTCTCATCATCAACTAACATCTTAGAACATCTAAATTCATCCCAAATCAGATTGTATACCTAATTATCCTAAATTACAAAATTAACTTAAATTTACTATTTTTACTTATTACATATATACTACATAATACCCTAATAATTACATCTAACACCTTAAAGGATACAAATATCATATTTCAATATCTTAACATATATATATATATATATTCAATAAATCAATAATTAACTATTTAATTACTTAATTAACTAAAAATAACCCATTTTATGCATCATTTTAAGGCCTAAAAATTTCAATAATTCATTTTTGAAAAAGAACTTCGTGGCATTATTCTATATCACCTAAGTAATTTACACAAAAATCTTGAATCCAAAACTACACTCCTAAGCCTATTTATTTCTAACTTGAACAAAGCTTAGGTTTGTACGGTTTCTTAAGGACTGTATATTTCTAAACATAAATTCATCAAAATAAAAAATTTCCTTAAATCTACATACTAAAATATCCTATAATAATAAGATTTATAATTTT
Source organism: Lumnitzera littorea (assembly GCA_024138015.1). NCBI lineage: Eukaryota > Viridiplantae > Streptophyta > Magnoliopsida > Myrtales > Combretaceae > Lumnitzera > Lumnitzera littorea. The sequence continues at coordinate 124,763,701 of JAMXBB010000003.1, read as the reverse complement.
CAGAAAATAATTGATAATTTTAGCAAAATCTGTTGGAAAATTAAACTTACTAGAAATTGTGGCTCCGGCCACCGTCGATGGCCTTCACCTTATCAGCAGGCCTGGGCACTGCCACCACCGTATGGTGGTGGTGGCCATCTATTCCCAAGTGCTTTACGAGTTTAGGTTCACCTTATAGATTTTATTTGTACAAATTTGTTTGTAATTTTTTTAGAAAAATCCTAATCTTTGTTTTTTTGGTGCTCTCAATTTTTTTCACACTCCAACTGACCAAATGAGCCTTTGTAAAAATTTGGCTATTTAGAGAGGTCTTGAGGATTTTTTGTTAATTAAATTTATGTGAAATGAGCCTTATCTTCTTTCAATTTGCCTTTTTTTGTTGTTTTAATTTAATTGGCTAAATTTTTTCTTCTTTTCCCCAACTGCCATGACTCAAATCTGGATCATTCCTTATTTTTTCTGATTTTTTTAATTTTTCCTTAATTAATTATGAATTTTCTTTTATTATTTAGCATTATTTTAGCACATTTCACTTATTTTATATAATAACGTGTATTTTTACCTATATGTAAATTCATATACAGTACAAATAAATATTTTTAAATATTATTTAGGTCATTTTATGATTTTTAGTATACATATAATTTATTTCTAACAATTCATTAGTTATCGAAATGTATTTTACGTATTTTTTATAAATAACAAGTAATATATTTAAAATTTGAAAATTTATATTCTTTTATTTTATTACTTATTTTCTTAAATTCAAACCTACAAGATCATTTTTAGTGATATTTATAACTTTACTTTATAATTTAGGTTCAATCAGATCTTTTAATCGATCGGAACTCCGAGTAATTGGTTGTAGGGCTTATACTACCCTTAGCTCAAACCATGTAAACAAAAACTGAACTACCTCTCTAAGGAGTGTACCAGGTCTTCAACAGGCTAGTAGACTTGTTAGAAGTTCTTGACTAAGGAATGAAGCTTGGAAGAAAGGATAGCATCTAGAATGGAAAGTCGGTTGTACTCACCTTAAATCTAGATATCTCAGAGTCCATGCTTTCCTATTATATCAAGAGTCATATTTATCCACTTTCCTCATATGTCTTGCTAATTTCCAGTATAAATACCAATATCCCCATAAGTAAGGATCACCTACACACACTTAATTACTGCATTACTGCTACTCTTTCAAGTTCTTCTCCTACAACATTTAACTTAAATATTGGAGTAACATCGCCAAACAACTTTTCCTATTATTACACTAATGATTGTTTATTTTGCAAGCCTATTGTACTCTCTTAGAGGCCTACCTAATCTAACTCTCTACCAACAAGAAATTTGAGATGACATTTGGCATCATTTGTGGAAAGAAAAACTTCAGTGATTTTTATTCCTTCTTATGGCAATGGCAAGAACTTCTAAGACTAAGTACCTTAATGAAACCTCCAAACGTTGCTTGCGGCCAACTAGTCGAAATTAGCAACGAAAACACTCATACTATAACGTTTTGTGAAGTTAAAGGCAATATGCCACGACTTAAAGGCACAAATTGAAATAATTAGACCATAACTAATTATGCAAATCAAACGTAAAAGGATAAAATTATAGCAACTAAATGATACCACTAATAGTACATTGATAAGTTGCATAACTAGATAAAGCTACCACGTTTTAACTTTAATTTTCTACAAACATCATGCTTTTTATTGATAGTTACAAGTTAATATATATATTTATTATCTAGATATACCATGTTATCGAGCTAACATGGAACTTGAGTTCTACTTGTGAAAAAATTGCTCTAGCATAACTTGCTCATATGTTTAAATAAATAAAATTTTTTAGACCTTTTCAATGAGTTTCACTTTTACCCCACAAAATTTTTCAATAAAGTACATCTAGGGTTCCTAATTTTTTGAAATGAGCCATAAATTTGGAAATAATCTTGTTCCCCTTCATTCGGACCATAACTATTCACTCATGTCACATATAATTTAGCTATAGAAATAGAACAGCCTTATCAATAGGCCAATATTAATAGTCTATTTTCTTTTCTACAGAGGAAACATTTTAAGTTTTGAGCCAGATAATAATCTAAACTTGACTTTTTGCGGAGTTAACTTCATGGATGTGAGATAATCTAAAAAGATTTGACATAATGAACTTATAACAAGTATTGTTCCACCAATCTACCTGTCTACCCTTAACCTTTCTCAAAAAAACTCATGAATTTAAAAAAATTCTTCACAGGCTTAGATTTAAGAGGAATTTTTGGAGAGATCCATCAAGAGAAGGATTCATTTTAACCATTGATCATTAGTATAGTTCGATATACGTTGGTAACCTAACTTTATAAATAATCTAGAGTTCCTTTCATTTGATATTTTGAAGATCAAAGAAATGGCATGTTGCTATTAGGACATCTACCTTAAAAGATCAAGTAAGGGTCAAGATGAAGAATAACTTACAGGGTTGTTGCTCTATAGTTCATCTAATGGTACTACAAGCGAGCTAAACTTTTATTGAGTATGAAACTATATGCTAGAAATTGAGTTCATTAAGGAATTTGAAGCTCAAGTTCGACTCAGAAACTTAGTCTATTACATATTAAGCCTCAACAAATCTAAGCTCACAAGCCTAAATATTATATTATATATATAAAGTTCATAAGCCAGTTCACGAGTTTAATTAAAAGCTTGAGCTTAAAGTAAGTTAAACTTAGATAACTAGCGAGTAGCTTAGCTCACTTGCAAGCTTCAACTCATGCTCTTCCTCATTTTGTTTCTCTCAAAGGGTTAAAGTTATTTTCACGTATCAATTTCACATCACTCCGCCGAGAGCAAGAATAAAGAAACTTATGCTATACGTATGTGACCATTTTATTATCAATTTTACTAATGATGATAATAACTTGGTAACACAACAAACTCAACAAGTATGTGAATATTAATACTATCGATATCTAGTTTGAATTTTATTATAATAATTTTGGATTATTTTCAAGTTAACAACACAGATTTTTTTTTTAAATGGAAACAACTTAAATATTTTAAATGCCGCATTTAATATCTAATTGAAATTTGGTAAACTAGCATATGGACTTGACATGGTTATATAACTGGCATGATCTAATTGGTCATAAAGTGACACAACATTAGGCACGAGGCTCAGAATAAAAAAAAATGTATTAAAAATTGAAATAAGTATACTTGAAGTTATTTTTATTTGTATAAGAATTCAGTCAAATTATTTATATTTTAATCGAATCATTTTAGTCCTTTATCTTTTGGCACAAAAAATATACAAATTAAATCTTTTATGTTTTAACCGGGCCATTTAAATCATTTATTTTTGTGTTATTGCATAAATTAACTCTTCCACGCTTATGACCATAAAACACAGGTAGTATTAGTGGAAAGATTTATAATATTCACAGAGCAAAAACACAATCATAGAGAAATTAAACGACTCAATTAAAATATGTAAAATTTAATTGAACCTTCACATAAAAATAAAGGATTTCAATGGCACATTTAAAACAAAATACTCAATTGAATCTCAGCAAAAATGTAAACAAATTCTAGTGGAATTTTCTGATTATATACATAGAGTTGTGTGCCGGGTCGACTCTACCCTAAACCAGCCCAGAACTGTCGATTCACTGGTTTGATCATGATCGAATCGTGATCATCCCATGAGGGGAGGTGGTTCCTGGTTGGTTTAAGGGTCTATTCGACCCTTGAATACTTTTTTTTTAATATTTAATTTTTTAAATACACTAATAAATTCTAATAGCGTCATCTTTTTTTCTTTTTTCTTTTTAAATGTATTAATTCATAAATAATTTCTAATTTTTTTATTAATTTCCAACTTAATGTGATTCTAACTTTTTTATTTTTTTCCTCATATTTAAGTCTTTAATATTTAACAAGTTTTACAAAAATGACTTATATTAATTTAAATTGAATTTTCGATATATCCTAAACACATAATTAATTTATAATTAGTCGTTTATTATTAGTTTGATGATATTATTTTTAAAAAACTGTCCTTCACCATTATAAAGAAGATAGTTTTAACATGCTATATTATAAGGAATATCATCCAATTATCTTTTTTTAACTTAATGCTCTCTCTCTCTCTCTCTCTCTCTCTCTCTCTTTAGGAGGTAAATCGATCAAGCCGACCTATCGGTTCAATGGCAAACCGGCTTGATAGTTCATACTTGCTGATTCAGATGATTTTATCCTTTTGAATCGCTTAGGCTTTTAGGACTCAGCAGTTAGAGAGATGGTTTGGGCCTGGCCATTTTTGGACCAAGTTAATTCGTGATTTGGAACCGACCCTTATATGGGTCTAAATACATATTGATTTAGAAACAGTAAAAAACCGTAATGTTATATTGAGGTTTTCTCTTTTCTTTTCTTTTCTTTTTTTGTTTTTTTTGGATAAAATGAAGAAGGAAACACGAGGACGGATTGATCTTCTCGGTTATTCTTCACATATTCCTCTTCTGAGGTTGAAATCCACCGCGATGTTGGAGCAAAGCAACTTAAAAGAGGGTCTGGACCATCAGAAATATCTTCTGCATACTTTTGAGATATCTGACTTTGTTTCTGGCAACTAAAAACTCCAATAACAACCGATATATATTTAGTTATCGAATCCAATTCAGATAATTAATTCGGAAATATAAGAAAATAAGAAATTAAAAGAATAAATCGAATTGGAGCGAAAATTGAACCATGATTGAACTAAAACGAACTTATAAAAGGATAAATCAAATCAAATCTAACTGTAGTTCAACCAATTCAAGAAGTACTTTATTTAGAATGGTTGTAATACATTTTGTTTGTAGAGACAATTTGGATACACGAAATATTCAACTTGACTTGGCCCCTTGAGGATTAGAAGGAAAAATAAAAAGGATGAGGTTGGAAAGTATGGGAATTTTAAATTTAGTAGGAACCAAAATACAAAAAAAAAAAAAAAAAAAAAATCTAAAAGTGGGCATTTGAGTCGTGTGCGTGGTATGGTTTGGTTTGTGTCATCACTATTGTTCATGTGATGTTTGGTGGGGGTGTTGAAATAAATAGCATGATAGCGTTATGTAATGGTATAAACTAAAAAAAAAAAAAGTTTCAATATTATTAAGTCATTATATGAATAGACAAATAATATATAAGTATCACATGTAATAATAAAATTACATATTTTTTATAAAAAATAATAATAACCTCTAATCCACTTTCCTATTCACAAATCAATTAACAAGAGCTCTAAGTTTATGACAGTATTAATATCGTATTTTATAGCCAAACTTTTAAAATTTATTAGGACCTGACCTTTTAAGTCGATAGCCAAATATAGTATTTAATTGAACTTTCTATTATGTTGTTAGTACCTAATCCATATATACCTATTAACGCTCATTAGCAAGGTAATCATTTTCAATCAAAAGTTAATAGATCCGTTATAAAAATATAAAAGAATTATGTGAAACCTTAAGTTAATATCGACTTTGAATTTTTTTATTCTTTTTTTTTTTTTCGATGGAACGCATTGATAAATTGGAGGTTTACATATGGCATTAAAACTACTTAAAATATCACATCAACTTCAGCGAAAACAATATCACGTCAACAAATATTTACTAAAAATGTTAATGCAACTAATAGAGGAAATCATTCTAATTTAAATAGAAATGTTAAAACTTCGGGGATTGAAGTTGAAAAGTAGTAAAAGTTATAAAATTATTTACGTACATTTTTCGAGTTTACCCAGTTAAATTTAAAGGCACGTTTGGTTTATAAAATGGAATATTATATTAAATGTATACAGTTTAGAGTGTAGAGTTTGTTCTGTACATATTGCAGTAATATACTTAGTTTCGATTGTGCCATCGTGTTTTTTTTTAATTGTTATACGGTTGGCTTAGCTCATACGTGTATAGTCTTTTGGCCTACTATATATACAAGTCTTTCCCTCATGTAAAAAAAATTGATAGAAAGCACAATACAAAGAAAACCATTTAGCAAGTTCTCGACCTGGACTCTTCTTCTTCTTCTTCACTTTGTGTTGCATTTCATGTTGGGCAAACTTCACGGTAGAAATAGAATTACAGTTCTTAACAAATATAATAGATTAAAAAAATAAGCTTTTTTAATGTTTCATTAATAAATGTGAAAATATTTTGTGAAAAATCAAAGAATAGTTATTCAATTGGCCCTATAAAGGAATTACGTTTTCTTATTTCATAATAATAGTAATTAGATAGGAAAATTATTCTACCAACTAAATATAAAAATAAAACAATTAGAAAAAGAATAGTTATTTTGTCCCATTCTTATGAAATCAACTAAACATACTATTGTAAACTCTTTTATTTCCTTTTTCTATCTAAGAAATGGATAATGCCTTCTTATATTGGCTTATTCCATGAAAGTTCTCCAATATATATCGTTTCCTTTTTCAACCAATAAATATTACTAATTTTATTCATTACACGAGAAAAGCGTTAGTAATGCCACTGGCTATAAGGCACTGGCATATGCAACCTTCTCGTCTCTGACGACTACCAAAACTTATTGGAATTTTTTACCTTTTCATGGCTACTAATGTAAAAGGGAACAACCAAAGAGAATCTTTTAAATTCGGCCAAAAAAAAAAAAAAAAGAGAGAGAAAATGTTTAAAAGAAGTAAAGCATCTTTAACTTTTATCTAAAACTATCATTTGATTTTTTTCCCCTCAACTCAATTCATTTAAACCTTAACTTCACGAAGACATGTAAAAGTCAGATTTTGATATTCTCCAAAATTGTATGCATATTCAAAAAAAAAAAAAAATTTTCTTAGACCTTTTCCTTAAATTTATTTTTCCCCCCACAAAAGTTTTCAATAAAGTTCATCAGGGTTCCCTTTTCTCGAAGTGGGCCGTGGATTCGGAAATACTCATCCTGTCCCCATTCTTGGGCGATAGCAACTCATTCGTTTCACATATAGCTATAGAAGTAGAACAGTGTCCTTAATGGGCCAATATTAGTAATCCATGATCCTCTCCACACAGAGGAAACACGATTTTAAACTTCAAAGGTAGTTTTGAGCATATACAACCTCTTCGTAAATTTAGTTAGGCTTAAATGGGTCGTCCTGGTAAATTTTCATATCTATTTTATTCATTTTAAGTCTTTCCATAAATCCGGTTGCTAGTTGTTTTAAAAATATATGTAATGCCATGATGAAGATGGTTTTCCAAAAGAATACATGCCAAAACAACATCATCCCTATAATTTATATTATAACTTTTGAAGAGGGCTAAAATGGAATTACAACTTTGTAGGCATTAAACTCAACGGCAACCTAGATTTAACTCTTTATGCTAGTAACATGATCCATTTAATCAAGTTCATGGACTTAAGATGTAACATTCCAAACCAAAAATAGTGAATAGTTAAGTCAACAAATACTAATGAAGTTATCTCAACCATTTACCTTAAAAGTTTCAAACTTATATTGATAAAATGTTTACAATCACGATTTTATAAACTAATATCACAATCCTCTATAATTTAAATAGGACACTTAACTATAAGGTTATGTAATCTTCCCCCCTTAAACACGCAATATCCTTATCACGAAACTTTACAATTGTTCCCGGATCTTCTCCCATTTTTAGCCTACGATTTGGATTACCCACTATCTATAAGTCATCCTAAAAGCATATGAAAAGTCTCATTCTAGTAACACTCCCCACCTTTTAGACCTCTTCTCTAAACTAGTATCACAACCCTTTATAATTCAAGTAGGACACTTAATTATAAGGTTCCGTAATCTTGCCCCCTTAAACATGTAATGTCCTTATCACGAAACTTTACAATTGTTCTCGGATCTTCTCCCATTTTTAGTTTGGATTACCCATTATTTATAAGTCATTCAAAAAGCATATAAAAAGTCTCATTCCAGCTACACTCCCCACCTTTTAGACCTCTTCTCTAAACTGGAGTTACACTCAAATCATCTACCTACCGACAGGAGATTTGTTTTGATACGATTTATAATGTTCTAAGCCAATAAATACTAATAGGTTTATTTCAATCACTTAACCTAAAAGTTTTAAATTTGTGTTGATAAAATGTTCACAATCATAACTTTATAAATTAGTATTACAATCCCCCATAGTTCATATGAGACTTAACCACGAGGTTTTACACGTATAATCTAAGGCGATTTAGTGTAGGGAGCTTAAAACCAAAATCACTCAAATAATTCATCTATTCTTCACCTGTATTAATCCTAAAGACTCCTCCTCGATTCACAATTTAGAGATTAAAAGAAGGAAAAAAAGACATTTTGTTGTCAAACTAGTCCCTTAAAAGATCAAGTAAAGCTTAAAACAAAGGATAAGCTATTTTTCATTAAGAACAAGTGGCTTAATGCCTATAACCCATCTAGTTATTACTTGTACATATGAGACCCTAAGACTACCCATTCTTCCTCTTAGCCTCTTTCTACAATTCATCTGTAGATATTAATTTTATATTACTTCGCTAGAACTATATGAAGCCACTTCAATTATATTCGCTTGGCTACACTCTAACTCTACCGATTATTAAAAATGATTTTGTAATGGAAAAGTTAACTATATAATAAAACTATTTATCTAGCGTAAATTTTATTATTGTAACAAAATAACATAATATAAATAGATGAATTAACTTAATTAAGATTGAGCTAAATCATCTGCATTTTAATCACAAGTCAAGATAAGAAAACTAGAAGTTATCTATATTTGCATAAAAATTATTATAAATCATCTATATATTTTAATGATTCATTTAAGTCAAGTCCATTTGAAAAAAAAAAAAATACAGCCAAGTCGTTTATATTATAACTGGGCCATTTAAACTATTTGTTTTTGTGTCGTTGCACCTGCACATATTTATTCTTCCACGTTGAAATACAAATGGAAGGACTTATAATTGTCACAAATTAAAAACACAAACTTAGATAAATTAAATAACTCAATTAAAATACATAGGATTTAATCGAACTTTCATACAAAAATGAAGGACCTGAAGGACTCATTTAAAAATAAAAAATAATTAATTAAATCTTAGTAAAAATATAAAAAATTTGTAATGCATTGCTCTTATATTACATATCGATTTATTTATTTTTTTACTAATTATGATTACAATTTAAAAGAGAAGAGGATTGAAACCTAATATATTATATTGAAATATTAGTATTCTTACCACTAAAATATCATAGCCTTAGCTAATACATGTTAATTTAGAAATAATAAAAAATAATAATGTTACAATAAGGGTTTTTTTTTTTTTGGGATAAAATGGAGAGGGATTAAAGAGGATGGATTGATCACGGTGATTCTTCACATATTCTATTTCTGAGGTTGAAAGCCACCATTAAAGTTGGAGCAAAGCAACTTAAGAAAGAGGGGTCTGGCCCACCAGAAATATCTTCTACTACTTTTCAAGATATCTAAGCGACTTTTATTTCTGGCCACTAAAAATTCCCACTAACAACGATCACGTATGTTTGGTTATTCACATCAAGTCTCTCAGATTGCACAGGACGTACAACCGAATATTATAGCAAACCGTTTAGGGTATCTTGTACTGTCTACATTGTATAGGAGCTAGACATGCAACTGAAGTCGGTTTGAGGTAGATCTTGTAAAACCAAAATCCGTCTTTATTAGTTATGATATTTTCTAAAATTTTATACAAATTTTATTGGATTTTACCCCTTTTTTTTTTTCTCAAAACCCAATTATTGACTGGCCACTTTAGATATGAACCTCTCAAGTTCGATCAGATCCAATTAATTTTATTGCTTAGAGTTTACCCTCCATTGACCTAAATAGATTAAACCCAATAAGTCTTTCAATAGCTATAATGTATAAGATAAGAATAAAACAGCCACATTCGAAATAAGTGAAATATATCGAGTATAATAACTCTACTCTCTCATACTTATAGTAGAAAATCCCTCCCACCAACTAACCTCTAACCATCAGCTTTATTCTACTACAAATATCAAATTACTTCTCAATGGTAAATCTCTCTATATTTAACCATCTAGCTCAAACTTTTCTGTATTACCTTTTTTTTTTTAAAGAGCCAACTACTAACTTAAATATCGAAGTGACTACACTGAATAACCCGCCGACATCTCCCTTCTGAGTGTTATTTTGCAAGCCCCATTCGTGCAAAGCTCAAATAAGTACTAGTGGCAACTTAGAGGCAACACTGACCGAATGGATTTTTGTAAAATTTAAAAGATTGGACAAGTTTCTATAAAATTTATATAAGATTAAGAAGAAAATAGAAATGAAGAAATTAAGTAAAATTAAGATTATATTTATTGATTTATATAATAATAAAAATTAAGAATTAAATATATTGTTTAATGTAAAACTTATATAAAATATGCGTTTAGATTTAGAGCAAATATATTTATTAACATATACTTTTTTTTATCAAGTTGAGTTTTTCATTAAATTTTTCTGTAATTCAAAAATCCGATCTCAAATCTTATAAATTTTTTAATTATATCCTAAAATCCAACTTTAAATCGTACCTTAAAGGCTTTTTATCGGATTAGACGAGTGGATGCCTTTTAATGATAATCGAAGCAAATTAGCAATATTAAGTGTCGTTACTATATTCTATTCATTATAACTCCATTTTACGTGACGCATGTTTTTCCCATTTGTTTGTCCATCGTAGTGAACAGTTGTTACTATGATTATAGTGGATATTGGGAACAAAAGGGGAAGACGTGGAAAGCATCATCGGTCAATATTTTTTGAATTTTATACTTAAACTTCAAAGTTGTAAATTACCATACATAATAATCAAACTTGCAGGTTGATATAACTGAAATTTAAAATTGTTATATACGTCAAACTCAACTCAGGTTATATGTATTAAATACGTTCTCCAGATCCTTAAAATATATCATAACGAATGCTATGAGAAACAGAGTATTGATTTGATAAATTAAAATTTTAAATGATATGATATTTAAAATTTTCAAATTTGAGATATAAAACTTGAAGAAAAACTAAAATTTGCACAAGGATTCTTAACGTTATCCTACATATTCTGCTACCACATAAAGATAATTGCATTTGGTATCTATCTTATTACTTAATATTATTTACCGTTTTAACAATTTAAATGTTGCATTCGGTATTTAAAGCGACACGACTCGTTAATTGATTAATGGAATGGATACTTCAAAATAATGACAAATATTGAAGCCGCCAACTTTATTTAGATGAAAAGGAAAAAAATAAAATAAAAAGGAACGAAGGTATTTTCTTCTCAAGTTTAGAATGGTTGAAATACAATTCGTCTGTAGAGGCAATTTGGACACACGAAACATTCCACTTAACTCAACCCCTCAAAGATTAGAAATAAAAATAAAAAGGGTGGGATTGGAAAGTTTGGGAATTTTAAATTTAGTGGGACCCATAGAAAAATATCTATAAGTGGGGTTGGGAGGTTGTGTGGGGTGGGGTTTGGGAGCTGTGTGCGTGGTCGGGTTTGGCTTGTGTCATCAATCATGTTCATGTGATGTGTGGTGTCATGTGGTGCGGTGCAAAATAACATGGGATACCGTTGGGGTCCAAAGAGGTGTGTAATGTGTATGTCAGCCACGTTGCATAAACCTAATATTTACTTATACTTTACTTGCTGTCTCCTTCATTCAATCATTTCATTTCCTCACGCATTGGCGTAGCGTAGTATTTTTTTTTTTTCATTTTCACTTCACCGCCTCTTCTCTTCCTCTTCGCACCCATGACCCACCAATGCTGTTTGGTTTTTACGGACTCCTCTGCTTTTATACGTTGTGTTCGATCTGGTGTTTCTCAACAAATGTAAGAAGGTAGAGACGCCTCGTATTCCTCACGTTTTCCTTTTTAGTTTTTTGTTTTTTTTTTTAACAAAAGTTTAAATGGGATCGACACAAATTTTTTGCCCCCAGGAATTACTAGTCTTGCGGTGATATGGAAGACGCAAAATCTATGAATTATTCAAAAGTGTTACGGAATGATGTTACATAATTTGATTTCTTGTATTATTAAAATTTTGGATATAGTAGGTAATATTCCAAACAGATTCATAATAAATCGACCATAAATTGCTTTTCCACGTACTTTATGCCATAAAATAAAATAGTCGATTAAAGAGGATTCTAATATATGAGAAATGGTTAAATCGGTACAATATATTACGTATTACGTACATGTGGTTGGTAAATATCTATAAAATATCGAGATACGTAACAGGTGATAATTAATTTAAAAACTATCATTCTATTATGATTTGTATTAATATTTTATAGGTATTTATAAGTCATATATTATGTAATATCTAATAAATTTGTTTATATCATATAAAGCTACAAATGGCATGAAATTTACCTTAGAAGAAGTCTCCTCAATGATGACATGAGGAATCAAGATGGTGTGATCATCAAATGTTAAATGTGAATGATTAAAGAAAAGATATGGCCTATCATGACGACTTAAGATAGATCTAGTAAGATTATCTAAAATTTTTATATCACGCGTATACTCATGATATGAAAATTGTCTTAGAAATTAAATATTGCAATATTCTAAATAATTTATCACTAGCATTTTTTATTTTAATTGATTAATATATTATAAAATATAAATAATTGTAGATATCTAATATTTCACGTTCTTGAAAATCACAGAGAATTAATATCCCTTATCAAACAATAAGATTAAATAATAAAGATATAAAACTTAAACTTATGAAAGTAATAAAATCTAAATATAGTATTAATAATTGTATGTAATAATTCGAACAATTATACAGTTTATCTTCAAATTCTAACTTCTATGCATCTCATTATTGGTATTCATCACTTAACTTTTAACCTATATCCAATTATGTAGCAACCTACAAGAGAAAACTATTGAAGAGTAAGCTACACAAGCTTAGTAAGATATATCTCATATTATACTATCAAGTAGATTATCAAACAATTAGTTAACAAATATATCAATACATAGACAAATAGTATACCAAATAATATATAAAGTTAGCCGGTATTGCATGCAATATTGGATTTAACGCATTTCAAAGTAAGAGTTGAAAATACATCCGTACCAATTGCAATCAGGTTTTAGCACTTGGGTTTTTAACCATATATATATGTATATATATATATATATTCTATATTTCATAAAACAGGTTTATTTCCAAAAGCCTAGTAGTACATAAATTCCCAAGCCTAGTAATGAGGTGGCTCTCACAATTCACACTCACGCCCTACAACGGTGGTTTTTAAACTCGACCCCCAACCACTAATAATTAGCGTCCCAACACTAGGTAAACCCATAAGCCCAAAATAGGGTCTTATTGTACTAATGCTCTTGTACCATATTAATCAAATCATATAGAAATCTATCCTTACAAAGCCTTTCATTACCAATTGCGTAAGGTGACAACCAAAACATTATATGTAATACTTATGTTTATGCATGATTCATTTAATTTAAGTTAAGTCATATATGATTTAATCAATTTATGAAGTGATCAACCAATATCAACAAACCATTCAATTATGCAATAATAAATCAAGCAGTTAGTTATTCGGTTATTATGTTTCACAATATTTTACACAACACATAACTAATATTCAAGTACATACATAACCCGAACCTCCATATATTAAGTTATTAATATTTACTATAAGTACACTAATTATAAGTATAAAACAAATATAGAGTTATCAGGAATACTCACTCATCCATAGGATTACTCTGTCAGAGATCTTAATAGTCCACTGACGAGTTAGTGTATGTATCAAGATTTCTTAATATTTAAGAAATTTGTAAGGTACTAAGTAATTGGTGAAATAGCTAATTTATATATGTATCTAGTAATAACTACATAAATTAGCTATTTATTTGTATAAACTTCTAGTTTTAGTATTATTATCAATCACGTAAAACTTTTTCATTTTAATTTCGATTTTTATAAACTTATATAGACGTATTTTCATATAACAAAGTCTACTTTGAATGTTGTAATCTACATTTTTCATAGTGACTTAAAAATATTACAATTTTTATTATTTTAACTTAAATAATTATAATTTATTATTTTAATCTTTTCTTTATATATTTATGATTTAATAAATGTTATGCCCCGAAGTCTCGAAGTCGTAACAGTCCCGCCGTGTAAACCATTCTATGATAGAAACTGGCCTCATAGTTCCTACTATAGAGATAATCTACACAAGGCGTCGACGACCACTCGCTTTGAAGTAAACAGTTCGATTAATGATTATACTACAAATATGATAATTATCTCAAATTACTATTAAACATAGATAATTATATAAATAAGTCCACAGAGCTTCCCAGGAAGATTTACAAAATCACCACAGTCTACTAATTTACAGAATAACTAACAGTCTTCAACCTTTAACTACAAGGTCAGTCTAGTTACACATTATGCTAAATAACTTGATCCTCACACCCCTGGCTTCAAAAAGACTAACCTCTGGATAATTGTAGAGCGGCATAGTACTTGAAGAGATTACAAATCAGAACCTGCAAAAGGATCTATAAGAGTATGAGCAACTACAGCTCAGTAAGTTGAATTGGAGACTCATGAATGCATACAAGCACAAACAGAGTTATCAAACAATTATTTTCATGCAATGCAACAATCAAGTGTCATCGCACAACGTAGTCCGATCCGTTGTGAAATCAGAGAAATTTCACCCGCTCCGATCCGGGTTGAGGAGTTTCATGTTATGCAGCAGCTCACAACCAAACCCAAGCTTGTGCAATGGAGACCTCGTTCCTCCCGCGACTACCTTCGAACCATTGACTTCACCCCCGCCGCGACCTCCTCTCCTGTCACTTAGTTCGACTGAGGATGAAGAAGGGACCATTTTGCAATCCTGTGCTATCCCTTTCGAAGGGGTCGGTATTTGGTTGGAGAGTCCTATGATCCCCTAACGGGTTGCAATGCATGACGTTTTCGGTTATTAAGGTCGACTAAGATTAAATTCCGGTTAAGGTTTTCAAACAAGTTCATACCAATTAAATCAGTCACAAAATCATTCACAGCACGAATTCCAGCACGAATTCAGATACATCAAACAAATGCGCAAACTACTTACAATCACAAGCATATACAAGCCTAAGTCTCCGAGCACTACAAAACTAGTACTCTATTACAATAAGCAATAATCCAACTTACTTGAATTTGCTCAATCGCTCGATCCTCTAGTTGCGAGTTAATTTGTTTCTGGGTGTCCTATAATACAAATAGGTTCTTTTAGTACTCGTATTTTATAGATTCTTATTCTAATTTATAATGTAACTCATTTTCCTCATGTATACCTACAACGTATTAATAATTCGTTGTATTTTATTTCGTGGTTCGGCTCCTAAACTAGATTCTAGTTTTAATTCCTAAATCGTAATTAGGCTCGAATCCCAATATGACATTAATCACCTTATGCTCGGGTATTCAAATATCCTATTGGGTCGTAATTTTGGTATTCTAACTATTCGGTACACGCTAACCCTAATTGAGGTATCGGATTTATTTCCGATGTGTAAAAATTTTACATTTTGAGATATTTACTTAAAATTAAATATTATTTCAGATTTATTATTTTTCTGTTTTCAATTATAATATTAACTAAATAGCTTTATTTTTTTAGATTTATTAATTTACATTTTCACATATTCCTAATTTCTTATATTCTTTACCTAATTTCCCTAATTAATCATACTTAATACCTAAAAGCTAGGATTAGGGTTCCACTGCAGAGATTAACTTCCTTAATCATCTAATCAAGATCCAAATCAGTAATTAACATCCTAATCACCTAATTAATCCTAAATCACCCAATTTTACCATCATTTTAGGGCTAAAAATTAACTTAAAATTTTCGAAAATTAATTTAAAAAAAATGGCTTCATAGCACTATTCTACATCATATGAGATTCCTACAGAAAAATTTTGAGCCCCAAACTACATCCCTAAGCCTATTTAATTTCCGGTTTAATCATGCTCGGTTTTGAACAATTTGTTAAGAACCCTATATTTCCAGACACAATTAAACTAAACCAATATTTTTCCCTAAATCTACATACAATAAAACCTCAGAATAACAAGTTTCATAATTTTCTGGGCAAAATAACTAATTTTACAAAATTATACAAAAATCGGGATGAATAAATGACTAACCGGTTCGAAGCTTTCTGGCCGTCCAAACTCGATCCAAGGCTGTCGGCCGATCCAGACGCTGGTCCTAGTGTAGGGTGGTGGTGGTGGTTTGGTCCCAGGTGGTGGTGGGTGGTGGTTTTAGTTCACCTTGCTAATCTGTACAGTTTTCTTTTTTTTTTTCTGGAATTTCTCTCGATTTTTCTTGTGTTTCTATTTTTCTCAGATCACAAACTGTCTAAATGTCTTCTAAGAATTTTTTCCTTATTTATAGACAAATATAGTAATTAATGTGCATTAATTTGATGGGATTTTGCCCAATTTCCTTAATTTTAGGCTTTTTGTTTGTCAAATTCTTATTGGTTAATTTTTTATTTTCAGTACACGACCTGATCTTGTTGCAGTTATCTTCTTCTGATTTTTTTATAACTATTTTGTATTTTTATTTAATTATTTACTTAGTTTTCGGCCTATTTTAGCAATTACGCGTATTTTTATCTACACGTAAATACATGTAGGGTACACGTGAACATTCCTAAATATTATTTTGGTTATTCTAAAATTTTTAGTATACATATAACCTATCTCTACTAATTTATTAGTTATTATATTACACTTTTTACCTTTTCGGTAATTAGCAGTTATTATGCTTAAAATTTGAAAATTTTATAGTCTCCTATTTTACTACTCATTTTCTTAAATTTAAGTTTACAGGGTCATTTTTATTGGTATTTTGCTAAATAGTTTATAATTTGGCTTTGATCGGATCCTTTAGCTGATCGCCCTAAACCTTGGATTTTAAGCTCAAATCTATGGTTACTTAGCTTGGCTTTAGGGTTTACAATAAATACATAAAGTTTATATTTTTGTAATTTTCTTATTTTTAAGTATATTTTATAACAATTTACTTATTTTGCTATTTTAAAGGTTAAATACTTATTTAATACACTTTTTGCTACTTTAGTAATTTCCTAACTAAATAATTATTTTATTATTAATAATAATTACGAATTTAATTAAAATTGTAAGATGCTGACGTAGTATCTTATGGATGTTTCATGTGTCACTTTCATGGATGTTTCATATTTTCCAATTTTTTTTTCTTATTTTGTAACTTTACTCAATATATATATATTATTATATTTTATTAAATTTTGTAAATTAACTCAATTTTCCTTTTTAAACCTACAACATGTATGTATATGTATCTATATATTACTTTATTTAATAAATTAAAAATTTAGTATGTTGTACATATGCTATTTAGGTGCATACACATACTTATACTATACCATACTACTAGTATACGTATTTTTATATATATACATACACTTGTATACTTTTGTTTTTTTATCTTATTTATATATATATGCACATATGTAACTTTAAAACCTATATATATACCATACATATATACATGTACTATGTACATATATTTATACACCATACATACATATATAACCGGACACGTAGAGATATATATATATATTAATAATGAAAATAAATAAATGCAACTACCATATACGCATATATACGTATACATAATCTCTCTATACCATATACTTACATAATTAGTTATAACATACGTATACATATAATTATATACCTAAATATTTACATACATATATGAACATATATGTACATGAGAAAATACTAACGTTATATATCATCTAAATACACATACATATGGTTTTATTACAAGGAAAAGAAAATACAAATGAACTATATTATATTTTCCTAAAATACATGTAATTTCTCAAATTATCATATATAACAAAAATATATGTAAAATAATAAAATAAATATATTAAAAATTACTACTTAGTTACTTCTTTTATGCCTTGAAAAGTGATTGACCAAAAGTTCTTTTTTTCTTTTTACTCCACTTTTTGAAACAATTGAAAGGAAACAAAAGAAGAAAATTAAGAAATGAGAAAAGAGGGGTTCACCATTTTAGAGGAGGGAAAATTGATGTGTGTTGTTTTGTTTTTATTTTCTTGTAATGACAAAAGATAACATATATTATAAGGACACAATTACAGATGGCTAAAAAGCAAGAAGGAAAAGTAAAAGGTTAAAAAAAAATGAAGAGAGATAGATACGATGATAAGCTTGATGAGACTCCTACTTTATCTCCTCTTCTTACATTAGGACACATAATATCACATGTGGAAAAGAAAATAACAAGGCAGCCGAAAAATCAATCTAGAAATAGCAACGAGGAAGAAAATAAAGGAAGAAAGAGGGAAAAAAAAAAAAGAAAAAGGAAAAGGAAAGAAGGAAAAAGGAAAATTAAAAGTATCAGATTAATTTTTCTAAATGTAAAATTATAGAGTTAATAATAATTAGGAAATAGTATTCGTAATTTTTATAAATTTTATTAATTAAATTGTTATCCGTTATGTATATAATATTTAGAAGTTATCTCAATTCGTTCGTTAACGATTTTACGCGATTATACGTATTAATCAATAATTGTATTCTATTAAGGTTTTAATACTTTTATGATACATTTACACATTTTATGGCTTTAAAGTTTTTATTAAGTTCGAGTTCGAGTTTAATTTATGGTATTTAAGTGTACATAAAATTTAGAGTTTTTATACGTAATTAAGAGTTCAATAAAAAATTTTAGGGTTTTTATATTCGCTTTAGGTTTCGAATTTAAAATTTTAATCGATTTTAAATTTATCAAATCTGGTAGCTTGGAATAATTACCTATAATACTTGAGTTGACTCGATATTCAACAGCTAAATTTACGGGATTTACATGGCCAGTCTTAACTTATGTTATGTTGTGGAGATCTAACCTAAGCATTAGCATTTTCGTATCCTATATGAGGCATTATGCATCATTTAAGCATATTATACAACTTAATTTCACCTGTAAGGATATCTTACCCATGCCAAAACCCCAATACAAACGCCGAATTCAAAAGTTTAATTTCAATTTTGAAAATAGATCATAAATCGAACAACGTTCTATATAAATCCATATAATGGATTCAAGAAGTTAAGAATGGATGAATTTTATTAAACAAAAACCTTACTGTTTTCATTTAATGTACTCATAACCCCAATTTTGATGATTGGAAATGTGGATAACAACAATTAAACTTAGAGCATAATAATGGGAGCCTTAAAATTTTTTTTTAAAGTTAAATGAGTTTAAATTAAAGCCGCTAAGTTCATGGAAAGTTAGTAATAAAAAAAAAACGAAAGTTATGGAAAAGATCCCACAAGACCTTAAATCAATATATCAGCATAAAGGATGAGTTAAACCAAGACCAAAAGGAGGAAAAATAAAGCAAAATCAAACCTCATGCACCCTTGTTACCATCGTAACTATATGGTTGACCACATTAGGTCAACGGTTTACCAAACACAAATAAGCAATAATTTCTACTTAGAGGCTCAATTATGCCTGGTTATACTCAATCACTGTTGCTTAGTGACCAACTACAGCAAGCTTTAATCAACATTTCCTTAGTTGGAAAAAAAAATCAACCACTCCTTCTAATTAATGACACTTCTTTTGCTTAGGACTCATTATAAACCTTTTCCTAACTTTCTTTTAACCTAAAGCAAATTAAACACACTCCAAAACTCGGATTTAACCTATAATGTAAATAAAATAAATAAGATAAGAGGCTTGATATAATTGGATTGATTCACTAATGTTAATGAAGACATCCAATCATAGCACAATGGGATAATCACTCACATACACTTGTTTTTTTCTAATACCTTTTTTGACAGTAGGCTTTGTTTAATATTAGTTATACGAGTTTCATTCCTACAAATCAAAAAATTAAAATATTTACGATGAAATAACTTGTAGTCAAGCATCAATGTTGCTTATTGTGAATGAACAAATCATCTGTAACGTCCCAAGACCCTAAATGATGCTACAACTCGCCACATATCTCGACTAGTCCGAAATATATAAGGCTTTTTTAGTCCACAATCAAAAGTATAAAGAAACATATCACATGATATATAAAAATCCACAAGAGAGTGAGAACCGCATCCATTCATAAACTTATAAAATTGGAAAACCCAATAAAGTTTGAAAACACACCGACTCATAGGTAACAACATACAATAAAACAAATAGCTAAAATCCTCACATATCAAAGGAGTCCATCTCTTCAAAAGAACATAATCCTCAACAAAACATAAACCACGAGCAAAATAGATAACACCCTAGCTAGTCATCATAGAAGTATAAATACTTGACTCCATCCTCCTCTTGGATGTCGTCAACAAACGTCTCCTCGTAAATAAGGAAGTCCTTAGATCCAATACCTGAAAAAGAAAAGGAGCCGAAGCCTAGTACAGGGGTACAAACATACACACATGCGAAGATGAATCATTCACGTACAAAGATGCAAATATAGTAGAATAATAAATACAATAGTTTAATTATCTCAATTTTGGCTCACAGAACAACAAAGGGGTATTCAAACCATGTCACAATTGGTCTTTACCCACATACATAAATAGATATAATTATACGTTTTCCTTTAAGTTTTTTACAGCCAAAAACCAAAGTCCCAAACCTAATATTCTAATTGCGCCTTCCCATGTGAAAGTCCACAAAGGAAACTTCTCACATGATCAACAGTTGTCCCTCTAGGAATCTACCACTGCGAGCCCTTAGAGCGAGCAAGTTAAGTACAATCAGTATCCGAGATCAATTAGGTCGAATATATGTTAATCCGGTTAGATCATTTCTAACCCAGTAATCACAAGCACACTGTTACGCTTCGAACAAGAAGAGTCGTAACAGTTCCGTCGTATAAACTAATCTAAGATAGAAGTTAACCTCACAGCTACTATCGTAGATACAGTTCACACAAGGTGCATGACTCAACTAGCTTAAAATATCTGTTCTGGCACCTGTTAATAACCAAATCTGTAGTAAAGCTTTTACTAAATACCTATTCTATACAACCTATTGTCTAGTACCACAATAGTATTTATACAAACGTTTTACATTCAAAGGTAAAGTTTATAATCAAAGTTTATTAAAAATTACAGATTTTGCAATCTATATACAATAAGTTAGGAAACTAGTGGGCTTCTAGGGAATTCTCAATTAGTTTCCTCAAAAACTCAAAGATAAAGTCAAAACCCAAGTTTAGTTGATTCCTCGATCCTTACTTTTCTAAATAGCAGCACACTAATCTAGGAATGGTAGCATCTGAACATCCTGACCTCACTTGACACCTGCAAAAGAGTCTATAGGGATATGAGCATAATTAGCTCAATAAGTGGGACGAAGTTAGAAGAGTACTGTACAAACACAAATAAGGTTAATAATTATGATGAAATGCAATGCAATTAAATAAATGAAACATCGCACAATGTTATCTGGTCCACTGTGAAGTTAGAGAAATTACATCCGCTCTAACCTGAATTAAGAAGTTTCATTGCAACTCAAGTCATACCAAACCTGGGCTTGTGTAATAAAGAATACCTTCCTTCTATGCCCGCCTTCGAACCATGGCCCCCAACCTTGCTACAACCTCTTCTCCTATCACTTAGTTCGGCTAAAGGTGAGGAAATAATCATTTCAGCTATCCTCATCGAAGAAAGTTGGTATTTGGCATGATACTCTTAATCGTTTCCCCTAATGGGTGTTATGCATGTTCAGTTCCATTTTAGTCAAATAAACGTTAGTTTTAACTAAGAGTGGTTAACAAGTTCATACAATACAGAATCAATGCAAACATGCAAAACAGTATACTAAGGAGTTGAACTCCTATCACAACTGAGTATCATCTACACATACAACATGCGCACATTTAACTAACTACAAACATAACCAGAAATACTCCTGGGTCTCCGGATACTTTAAACAATATCCAAACAAGTGGTGAAGCCATAATCTCAACTTACTTGTTTAGACGTTCACTATTGCTGACTTGAATAGTCAATCGTCTTTGTATTGGAAAATCCTATTTACACAAAAGACCTAAATTCAATTTTCGTAATAATAACGAAAACATTAGGATTTAATCTAAAATTGTTATATATTATTATTATTATTTCCATAATATATAGTCGTATTATCACTATATATCGAATTAAGTTATTAATTGTTGATATTGTACATCATATATACTATTACGTATTATATATCGTTTCAATCGTATCGAAACGAACTTTTAGTTTATTAATTTATGTTTTAATTCTAGTAAAGTTACCGAAATATGTACATTCTTGAATATGATAAAATTATAGGTTAAATTACTTAAGGTTGCCCGATTTTAATAAAATTAGTGTCGTTGAGTTCGTATAGACTTAATAACACGTTTTATGAGTCCTATTTCTAGAGATGACTTTTAACGGGTAATTCGAATTTTTAATATAGTTATATGTAATTATATAAATATGATCGTATTATACGTAATTTACGTTATTAAATTGTATTTTACCTAATTTGTCCATATATTGTTACAATATAAGTATTATCCAACTCTAATATACCTAAAGTGTATCCCAATTAGAAAATATTAATAAATATAATAAAAATATTCATTTAATCCAATGTGATCAACAATCCTATATATAGTTTTTATTTAACTATTTAATTCATTTTAGCTTACTAATATTAAAAATATACCCTGACTTGTAAATTAAGCTATTTTACTTAGTAAATTTATAATAAATAGTTTGGGCTACCAAATAATTCCCTGAAAATTTCTATAGACTCCTAAAAATATGGGGAATTCAATTATCACTTGGTTTTAAGTTTCTGACCTATCGCTTATGTATTCGTATTAACAATTTTACCCTTAAATTATCATAAATTACCCAATTATGATTCTTTTTACACTAAATTAATTTCAATCTAACTCAATACTATTATTATTTATTATAGATCAGTAGATGTCCATTTCATCAATTAATTTCATAATTTTCTATTTAATTCATAATTTCAACCTATTTTCAAGCTATTTTTAAGCCAAAAAATGCAATAAATATTAAAAATATTCAAATCAAAATTCAGGCTACATAGCAATTATCTATATATCATACACATCCTACAAAAAAAATTTCAGCTAAAAATAATATCATTTAGTACATTTATTTTACAATTCTAAATTCAGATGAATAATAAATTTCTTAAGAAAGTATATTAAATATTATGAATTTTTCAAAAATAAAAATATCACGTGAAAGCATGTTCAAAATAACTAAGTAAAAAAAAAATTCATAATTTTCTGGGTGGATTTACTATTTTTTATAAATTATTAAAAAACAAGGCAAGAAATCGACCTTGGTGTTCTTGGGTGCTCCAATGGTTGGCGACAGTTAGGTGGTTGTCGGATGGCCTGCGCAGTGGGTGGACCATGTGGTGTTGGCTAGGTTTCACAACAAAATTAGTTTAGGTTAGGGTTTTGTTCTAGCACAAATTTCCTTAGTTTTTTGTATGTTTATTTATAAAGTGTTTTGATTTCCCTAATTTTTCCTCTGATTTTCTTCAGATGTCTAGGGTCCTAAAGCGTTTAGTTTTTGTCCTATGTTTGCTTTTATACTAATGCAAAAAAAAAAAATAATTCTAAAGTTTTCTCTCCATAAATGCATGGTTATCCAATTTTTTCCTTAGCATGTAGTGTCAAATTCCTAAAGAATCAGCTTTTGATTCATCACAATCTGAATTCCACAGCATGCCATGGCAAATATGGATTTAGACAAATTTTGTTAATTATTTGCTTAAATATGGATATTATATATTAGGACTTAGTTATTTAATTAGTATATAAGTATATACCTTATGTAAATAACACGTGAAAAATATATAATTTTACTCGTATAATTAAGTTTCTAACATATCTTTGATTTTTAGGAAATGTTTTCTTAATTAATTTTATGATTTTAACGAAATATATATATAATTACGTAATTTAGGGATAATTTACGAGTATAATTATTATTTATACCGGGTATACTCATAAAAATACGTGTATTTTTATATAGTAAATTATATTATATTATCTCATCCTATAACTCAATTAACTTATCTCTAAGTTCTCGTCGTAATCTGAGTTTGATTTTAAGAGTTCTGAATATTTTAGTACTATATTGAGTATTCCTACTTCTAAAGGTAAAATTAGGATTTTAGGTTATTATTTCTAAAATCTAACTTCATTTTGTCTCTTTATCACTTTGTCTAACTTTTTTATCTTAGTCGTAAAGTTTGAGCTCAATTAGATAAATTTCTCTAAAAGCCTTAAATCTAGGCTCGGTTATCCTAACTCAATTTTGGGAGCTTTCACACACAACCAACACTGCGTACCTGGAATCGCTCCAAGGTCGAATGCAATACTCTTATTTGAACCGGAATAAAAATCAGATCTCAACAAAAGAAATCGAATACCGCGAATTTAAAAGAAAACAAGTAACATGTTAACCCTTAAGCATTCTAAAGCTAAGTCCGACATAGTAATAACATAATATGAGTAAACTAAAAAAGTGACATAACTATATATATAAGATCACTTTTATAGTAACTCGTAAAGTAAGTAATATATATATAAGAGGGTATAAAATAGACATATAATTAGAGTATCGGATCATATAGATTATCGAACTGATATGGTAGATAAACAATACATACTTACTGGAAAAATAATATAATTTGTAAAAACTCATAAGGAATGATAAAGTAATCATCGATAAATAAAATCGACATACTACATAATATATGATGTGCCACATATATACATAGTACTAATGTGATAAAATAATTAGATTACGAAAACATCAATAATAATAATAATAAATCGTACTAATAATAGAAAGATTCGTAGTATACTAATTGGTAATAGAGACATAGGTAGAGTACAATCGTTAATATACTCTATAAATAAACAAAAACTTAGCCCTAACATACATATATATTTATAATCAACAATTTGAGATACGATAAAATATATTTAATGATAATGGTAACTTTCATATAAATTTTTTTTTTTATAACATGATAACAAAATACTTTAAAAGTAGATATCAAATACCAACAATACTTAATTCAACACTAGAAATGGAAATAATAATAATACACTAAAAGTGTAATACCAAATGTGACTTGGAAAGGCTTACGAAGGTAATTGAGATGGAAACACCGAATGACGACGAATGATAATCTATCACGAGTAAGATAATGAATTAATAATATTTATCAAACTAAATTGGAATGCGAGATATAGAATTAAATTAGTCCAACCGTATGTCTAACTAAAGGAACTTTAGACGTGGCTGAAACTTCAAATAGGAAAAAGGATCCTCAGAATCAAAGCTCGTGTTACCGAATGGATAGGGACAATAAGATTTCCAGTGTAGAAAGAAAAATAATGCGATTGGCCAGGAAGAACTAATAAATAAGTCAAGGGAAGGGGAATTGAACAGGAAAAAGGAAAAAAGAAAAAATATAAGGGACTTCTGGATTTATTCGAGATTTAGGGAATGAGGGTAGTACCAAGGGTTGACAATGGGACGTTTAGGACAGGAAAACGAGGAGGGATTGGGGAGAGAGATATAGCAGGCAAGAGAAAATTGAGAGGGGTAGGGTTTGATATATATATATATATATATATATATATATTAAATGATTGAAGAAGGCTGAGAGTGACTAATGAGGGGAGGAAATGATGAGGGAAGTGGCGGCTGTGTATGTTTAGGGAAGGTGACAAGAGAGAGATTTGGAAGAAGAAAAATGAAGCAGGAGACAAGAGAAAAAGATGTGCCAGGAGAAAGAAAAAGTTTTTGCAGTTAAGGCAAAAACGATAGGATTTAAGGTAGGGTTCTAGGGTAGTTTAATCTAGAACTTTCTAGAATATAGGCTAGTAATTGAATATAGAAAAAGAAAATAACAATTAATTATAAAAAAATAAATGAATAAATACTGTATAGGAAAAATAGATTTTTTTTATATAATATCACAATGTAAAGTACTAATAGAAATTATTGTATCCCATATGTAAAATATAAAATTTCATATGCTCAATATATATGTAAAATTAAGGATCTTAACAATAATTAAATCGAGACCTTAATTCCAACTTCTAATGATACTATCCTAACGAGTTTACAATTAAAATAAAATGCTAAACTAACTAGGGTGTTTCAAACTTCTCCCCTAAAGAAAACTTTCATCCTGAAAGTTTACCTTAACTCGAGAATAGATCCGAATACTTCTGCCTTATGTCGTTTTCCAACTCCTAAGTAACCTCACACTCTGAATGGTTCTCCTACTAGACCTTCATAAAGGGAAGCGACCTTCTCCTCAGCTGGCGAACCTTCCTATCAACAATCCTAACAAGTCTCTCTTCCACTGAGAAATCAGGTCGTAAGCTCAAGGACTTTAAGTCCTTTATCAATACCAACCAATCACCCTGACTCTGACTCAGATTAGCGACAAACTTCTTCAACAGCGATACATGGAAAACATCATGTACCTCTTCCAACACTGCTGGTAAAGCTAACCTGTAAGCCACTCTTACGATCCATTCCAACACTTCAAAAGGACCAATAAACCTAGGGCTTAACTTTCCTCTCATTCTGAACCTTGCTACACCTTTTACTAAAGAAACCTTCGATAAGACTTGATCGTCGACTTGGAACTCTAAAGATCCTCTTCCTTGATCCGCATAACTTTTCTACCTATTTTGAGCTATCAACATCCTTTGCTGAATGATCCCAAGCTTGTCAATGGTTTATTACACCAAATCTGGACCCAAGAACTTTTTTACTCCTACTTCATCCCAATGGATAAGCAACCTACACTTCTTCCCATATAAAGCCTCATAGGGTGCCATCTGAATCGTTGCCCAGTAGCTGTTGTTATAGGAAAACTTAACTAAAGGAAGGTGTTCGTCCCAATTTCCTCCGAAGTCTAGAATACAAGATCGAACATATCCTTAAGAATTTGAATAGTCTGCTTAGACTGCCCATCGGTCTGAGGATAGAAAGCTGTACTAAATTGCAGCTTGGTACCTAACTCTTTTTATAAACTCTTCCAGAACTTATTCGCAAACCAAGTATCCCTATCTGAAGTTATCGTCACTGGTACTCCATAAAGTCGTACTATATGCCGAATATAATCCTTAGCCAACCTAACTAAGGTATAATTCATATTCACAGGAGTAAAATGGGTCGTCTTAGTCAATTTATAAACTATCACCTAAACTGCATCATGCTTATCCTTAGTCCGTGGAAGATAAGTGACGAAGTCCATAGTGATGTGTTCCTACTTCCACTCAAGCACCGATAAGGGTTGCAACTCTTCTGCTGACTTCCTATGTTCAAAATTAACCTTTTTGCAAGTAGAACAACGTGAGACAAACTCTGCTATATGACGCTTCATGTTTCTCCACCAGTAGTGACACTTCAAATCCTTATACATCTTGGTGCTCTTGAGGTGTATTGAGTGTCACGCCTCGAAGCGGCAGAGTCGTAACAGCCCCGCCGTGTAAACCACCCTAAGATAAAAGTTGGCTTCACAACCGCTATCCTAGACCTGATCTACACAAGGCGTCCATAACTAACCCGCTTTGAAGTAGACAATTTGTAATTTAAATAAATCGTTTACCTATAAAAGTGAGGAATTATATATATGTTATCATTCAATTATTGCAGTTAAAGTTTACAACATTTCTCTATAGTATATTCCCTAGTTATTACATCACTTGGAAATGAAAAATAATTCTAAAATAAAAACTTAGACCTTAAAATGTGTGTTTACTCTTCAATGTTTTTCCTCACTTCCTAGGATCCAGCAGTTGCTAGCTTCGGAGTAATTGGTTGCCGCTTCTTAGCCAGCACCTGCACGATGTCTATAGGGATGTGAGCAACCACAGCTCAGTAAGTAGGGACGGAGGACTTAAAACTATACCATACACACAACAAGGTTTTCAATCACTTATTAAGTGCAATGCATGTGCAAGCAAATGCCATCGCACGACGTTGTCCGGCCCGTCGTGAGATTAGAGAAATTACGCCCGCTCTAATCCGGGTTGAGGAGTTACCGTTAATGCAACAGCTCACGACCAAACCCAGGCTTGTGTAATGGAGACCTTGCTCCTCCCGCGACTACCTTCGAACCACTGTCTTCACCCCCGCCGCGACCTCCTCTCCTGTCACTTAGTTCGACTGAGGATGAAGAAGGGACCATTTTGCAATCCTGCGCTATCCCTTCCGAAGGGGTCGGTATTTGGCCGGAGAGTCCTAGATCCCCTAACGGGTTGCCATGCATGTTCGATTAAGATTACTGGTCGTATATTTGATTAAGTCCAATTTAGGGTAATCAATCATTACATACAATTCATACAATATGTACCAGAGCAACAAACAGAATCATGGCATCACCCATAATCAAGCACATGCACACATTCAACTATCTAACAAGCACAATCAAGCATAATCCTAAGCCTCCAAAATACAGCGTCGTATTAATCTCAACTTACCTCGACTCCTTGCTCGCTCACTCGAGGTCCGATCTGCTCAGGCCATCGCCGGTTATCCCTATAACACGAACGTGGTTTCAGCTTTTCATACAACTGTTATAGGTTCGTTTTATCCTATAATGCTTATTGTTAGGTTTTGTTTAAGGTTTAATATGCCTAATTATCTAGGTATTAAGTCTTTTACCATTATTCTAGGTTTAGGTTTAAGTTTGGGTTCGGTCTCGGTTTCCGCATCAATTTCTAAATTAGGTTTTGGTTCGATTTTTAAATCCTAAACATGCTCAAATCCTAATGTGAAATTAATTACATTAAGCTCAAGTTTCCAAATATCCTATTGGGTCTTAATTTAGTATTCTAAGCTATTTGGTACACGCTAGTCCTAATTAGGGTATCGGATTTATCCTCGATGTGAGAAAATCTTATTTTTTTTATATAATTACCTAAAATTCAATCTTAATTCAGATTTAATATTAGTCTGATTTTTACTCTAATATTATCTAAATAATCCTAATTTTCCATATTTATTAATTTACAATTTCACATATTACTAATTTCTTATATTACTTACCTAATTTCCTTAATTAACTATACTTAGTACCTAAATGCTAGGATTAGGGTTCCACTGCAGAGATTAACTTTCTTAAACATCTAATTAAGATCCAAATCAGTAATTAACATCCTAATCACCTAATTAACTTCAAATTACCCAATTTTTCCATCATTTTAGGGCTAAAAATTAACTTAAAAATTTCGAAAATTAATTTTAAAAAAATGGCTTCATAGTACTGTTCTATGTCACAAGAGCATCCTACAGAAAAATTTTGAGCCCCAAACTACATCCCTAAGCCTATTTAATTTCCGGTTTAATCATGCTCGGTTTTGAACAATTTGTTAAGAACCCTATATTTCCAGACATAATTAAACTAAATCAATATTTTTCCCTAAATCTACATACAATAAAACCTCAGAATAACAAGTTTCATAATTTTCTAGGCAAAATAACTAATTTTACAAAATTATACAAGAATCGGGCTGGAATTTGAACTCACCGGTTCAGGTGGCTTCGGCCACCGTGGGCCGCCGTGGCCTTGTCGGCCGGCCTGGGCGCTGCCACCACCGTGTGGTGGTGGTGGCCGTTCACTTCCAGCTCCTCGTTTGGTGTGGGTTCCCTTTAAAACCCCTAACTGTACAGTTTTTCTTTTTTTTTTTATTTTCTGAATTTTCTCTCGAATTTTCAACTCTCTCTAATTTTCTCTGATTTGTATCTGTCCAAATGAGCTTCTGAATTTTTCTTGCTATTTATAGGCAATTGTAGAATTTAATGTGCATTAATTTGATGGGATTTTGCCCCAATTCCATGATTTTAGGCTTTTTGTTTGTCAAATTCCTATTGGTTATTTTTTTCTTTTTCTGTCACGACCTAATCTTGCATCAGCTTATCCTCTTCTGATTTTTTTATAATTATTTTGTATTTTTCTTTAATTATTTACTTAGTTTTCGGCCAATTTTAGTAATTACGCGTATTTTTATCTACATGTAAATACATGTAGGGTACACGTGAACATTCCTAAATATTATTTTGGTCATTCTAAAATTTTTAGTATACATATAATCTATCTCTAATAATTTATTAGTTATTATATTACACTTTTTGCCTTTTTGGTAATTAGCAGTTATTATGCTTAAAATTTGAAAATTTTATAGTCTCCTATTTTACTACTTATTTTCTTAAATTTAAGTTTACAGGGTCATTTTTACTGGTATCTTGTTAAATAGTTTATAATTTGGGTGTGATCGGATCCTTTAGCCGATCGCCCTTAACCTTGGGTTCTAAGTTCAATCTTACGGTTACTTGGCTGAACTTTGAGGCTTACATTGAGTATGCTGACTAGTAAACCTCTTGCATCACTTCCCTTTTCAACTCTGAATTCCTTAGCAAACACAATCTCGTTCCATACCTTAGAATCCCATTGGTGTCTAATATGAACTCAGGTGCCAAACCAAGTTCCACTTTACCTTTCAAGTCTTGAGTTTCTTGATCCTCCAACTGTGCTACTTTGACTCAATCCACTATAGTCGGCTGGATGTACAAACCTGCCAATCTTACCCTAACTTCACTAGTTACGACCTCTAACTTCATCTTGCATAAATCCTCTAGTAAATGGTTCTGAGTAGTCAATAAAGTGGCAATATTACCATGCTTCTTTTGACTAAGTGCATTTGCTACTACATTTTCCTTTCCAAGATGGTACTAAATATCCGCATCAATCCTTGATCAACTCCAACCACTTATGTTGTCTTATGTTCAACTCTTTTTTAGTAAAGATATACTTCAAGCTCTTATTATCTGTGAATATTTTACACCTTTCGCCACATAAATATTATCTCCATAACTTCAAAGCCAAAACAATTGCCGCTAACTCTAAATCATGAATTAAGTAGTTCTTCTCATAAGGCTTCAGCTGCCTAGAAGTATAAGCGATTACCTTCCCATCCTGCATCAATATACAACCTAAGCCTTGACTCGAAGCGCCACTGAAGATTGTGAACTCTTCCCCGCTCTTGGGTAAAGTCAACACTGAAGCTGTACTCAATTTTTCTTTCAACTTTAGAAAACTAGCTTCACAATGATCATTCCACTTAAACTTTACACCCTTACAAGTTAGCCTCGTAAGTAATGTAACTATCTTGGAGAAACCTTCCACAAACCTTCGATAATACCCTTCCAAACCCAAAAAGCTTCTGATCTTAGTCACTAACTTCGATCCCTGCCAATCTACTGCTGCTTGAACCTTTGTTGGATCTATAGATAACCCATTCTTGTCTACAACATGTCTTAGAAACACCATGCGTTCAAGCCAAAAATCACACTTAGAGAACTTTGTATATAATTATTCTTCTTTAAAACGGCTCAAAACAATCTCAAATGTTCTTCATGATCTTCCCTACTTTTAGAATAAATTAAGATATCGTCTATAAACACAATAATGAACCTATTCAAAAAGTCCCTAAAGACCCGATTCATCAAATCCATAAAGGTTGCTGGGACATTAGTTAACTCAAAAGGCATCACCAGAAACTCAAAGTGTCCATATCTTGTCTTGAAAGTGGTCTTTTGGATGTCCTCCTCTTTTACCCTCAATTGATAATAACCTGACCTTAAGTCAATCTTAGAAAACACTTGGGCTCCTTGCAACTGATCAAATAAATCATCAATCCTAGGGAGGGGATACTTGTTCTTAATAGTAACTCGGTTCAAATATCGATAATCAATACAAAGCCTCATACTCCCATCCTTCTTCTTAACAAACAAAACCGGAGCTCCCTAAGGAGAAGTACTTTGTCTAATAAACCCTTTATCCTACAAATCCTGTAACTGCTTCTTCAAACTCAACCAACTCAACTAAAGCCATCCTATACACTTGCTTTGAAATTGGAGCGGTCTTAGGCACTAAATCAATGCTAAACTCAATCTCCCTCGTAGGTGGCAACCTTAGTAACTCATCGGGAAATACTTCAATAAACTCATTTACCATAAGGGTATGCTCTAACTTCCTAGGTTCTTCACTTCCCAAGGACAAAGCTGAAATCCTCCTCTTATCCCACAATTCATAAGTAGGTGTAGATACCTAATTTTTGCCTTCTTTATTTTTATTTTTATTATTTTTCTTTCTTTTCTCTTTAGGCCCTAAATCAGAAAAACATAAAAAATTATGAAATTAAAGAAAACCTAAAAAATTAAGGAATTTAGAAAAAAATAAGGATAATGGAAAAATACAAAAATAAGAAAAAACACAAAAAAAATAAGAAAATTTCATAAAGAAACCCTAAAATGACAAAAAGTTAAAAAATGAAGTTTAAAAAATTTAGAAATTTGAAAAGTTTCAAAAAATGAAAAAAGAAAAATTAAAATCAAGTAAAAGATTTTAGAAAATAGCATGTTATTAGGATAGATTTTTAATTTTAATTTTGGTTTAGAAGTTGGGCTATTAAACTTGGGTTTAGATTTAAATCTAGCTTAGGCTGACTGAGTTCATATGGACTGATTGAGTCCATATAGGCTGACTGAGTCCATATGTGCATATGAACAAGGTACGGGTCAACGGCCTAATGGTTAAACATATAGACTGAGTTTGGGGTTTAAGTGTGAGGTCATAGGCTCAAGTCTTGGTAAAGACAGGGAGGCCTTTTTTCTTATTTTTGTTTTTAATCACATCAAAGATTGCCACGTATTAAGATCTGATTATGCCATACAAAAAGACTGGATTGGACAACACGCTGACGTAACACCACATGTCATGCCACGTCAGTTGCTACATATCACGAATGACACGTAGCACGTCGAGGTTAGCCAATACGATTGATGTAGCGTTACGTCAGCCTATTTTTTCCCTCCCCTTCTTTCCTTTTCCCTTCATTTTCCTCTCTTTCCCTTGCCTTTCTCCAAATTTCCAGTGCTTTCCTCTTCGGACTGCTCACTTTAGCTTGATTTTTAGACCTATTCTTCTTACAATTTCTCCAAATCAATGGTGAAATTGCAAGTTAGACATAAAGGAGCATCCAATTTGAGCTCCAAAAATCGGAAAAAATCTATTTTTCTAGGCATTCTTCATTGATCCGATCTGAGCTTTCCATGTTTTCTGGGAATAATTTGAGTATAAAAGGAGCTTCAGGGAGTTCATACAAACAGAGACAACCATTCTTGAGCTTAAGATTCAACTCCCAAGCTCTTTCTCTCTCTAGCTCATTATCTCTCCCTTCAAATCTCTCTTTTTCGAGCCTCTTACCACAACCTAATACTACAGTCGAACTCCCCTTAGCTTAAGCCCTCCAACTTAACCAGTTTCAATCGCTGCCATAACCCTTAGTAGCTTCCCCGAACCACCCTCCATCAAACCCTAACCGATGCACCCCCCTATCCTTTCTCCTTGAAACACCACCCTTGGCCACCCTAGACACCAACCAACTACACTACGAAGTTCGCTACACCCTAAAACCTAAGTCCCAACCCCTATTGCACCCCCAATAGTTGCGCTGTACACCACCCAAACACCACCTCCAACCGCCACCTCCGACAACCTTCTAAACCACCACCAAACACTATGGCACTTCACTTATCCTCCATAAACCCAATAAAATACTGATGAAAACTCCTTTTCCCCATCATTTAAGTGGTCGGAAATGCTTGGAGCTCCTCCGTCGCGTGCTGTTGCTCTCCTTCCCTCTGTAACCCGACCCAGATTCGTGCTAGCGACCCAAACCCAACCCGACAACTTGGATTCGACTTAATCAACCCAGGTTCGACCTACGCATCCAACTGCATCCATTTGAAGCGTATTTTTTTTTTGTTTGTTTTGTTTATTTTTTTAATTATTTGTTTTATTTGTGTAAATGTAATAATAAAAAAGGAGGAAAGAGAAAGAAAAGAAAAAAAATAAGAAAAAGAGATGAATAAGAAAAAAAAAGTAATTTTATTTTTATTTTATTAGTTCAATAAAAATAAATAAGATATAATAAGTAATAAATAAATTAAGTAATGAAATAGAATTAAGAAAAAATAAATAAATAAGAGGGAAAATAAAATAAGAATAAATATTTGTTTTTATCACTTAGAAAAATTGATTTTCAAAATATATATATAAAAAATAAATCAACGATTTTTCAAATTAGGGCCCTTTTTAGATTTTTTTCAAAAATAAAAATTTCAATTTAGAACTTTCATTTTTTAGAAATTTTCTCAAATAAACTGAATCGAACTAAAAACGTAAATTTGACATGTTTACAAAACTAAAATCAATTTAACTCACTAAAATTTTATAAAAGAACTACGTACGTTTGATCCCGAATAGTGAGTACATAGGTACCTATGGGATAACGATAAAAAACCAAAAAACCTAATTTCCGTTTTCCTTTGGTTTAGATTGTTTTGTTTATCCAATTAGAGTAATTAAATTAAGTCTTATCTTTCAAAATTAAAAGGTGATTTTTAAGTTTATTTCTAATTTTAGAAAATTGATGATACTCGCAAGGGTTTAAAACTCCTAACCCGCAAACCTAAATCTTTGGTTTTTAAAAGAAAAACCATTTTATAAAAAAATTGATTTTAATTAATAGACCAGTAACTAAGTTATAACTAATCTACCTAATTGATTATAATATAACCCCCTTTTTTTTTTACTCCGGTGAGGTAGTGACTCCAACCCCTTTTGAAATTGAAAAAAAAAAAAAAACGGTTTTCTTTAAATCTTAGTCGAGGGTTGGCACTAGATAGGTAATGCTTTAGTAGTGATCAGTTTAAAGAAAACCTAATTTTATAAAAGAACCAGGAGGGTGAAAAACTAGGCTCAACAGTAGGTAACTTAACCGACCTATGAGCATCCAACTTAAAACCGAACTCACTTCCATCATCTACTGCGAAGTACACCATCATACCACAACAATCTATAACAGCTTGGTATCTAGCTAGCTAATCTATACCCAGAATCACATCAAATTTAGACATATTCAAAACAACGAAATCTATTAGCAAAACTTTACCCTCAATCTCCACACCAACTCCTCTATAAATCCTCTCCAAAGCTTTGCTAACTCCCAAAGGTATATAGACATTAAAAGATCCAACCAAAGACTTAGGAATCAAACCACATACACGCATAAACATCTTACAAATACAAGAATCTGTGCCACCGGTATCAAACAATGCATAAGCATTACAAGAGTAGATCGGTAGCATACCTGTAGTAGGGTCCTTGTTAGGTAGATCCTGATGCTACTAATGCAGTGCAAAAACTCTCATTGGAGCTCTTTGTTTAGGTCTTCCAATCCGCTGTCACTCAATCTAAACTTTGGCAGGAGGTCTAGTAGTTTGCTATCCTGCTTTAGCTTAACTCCTTATAGGCTTCTCAATGCAATCTGCAACTAAGTGTCCCCTTTGAGTGCTGACATGGCAGAAAAAGGCCTTCTTCTTCTTCTTCGGATTTCTTTCCATATGCTTCGCTTTCATCAAATTCTCTGTATAAGTATCCAACTGAAAGGCATCAACTACACTCTATAACTCTGGCTCCAACTTAGCTAAGAATATACTAGCTCCGGCCCCATCATTTGCTCTCATAGCTAGTGGTAAGAATCTGAACAAATGGCTCATCTCGACTTCATACTATTCAATTGACCTACGGCCTTGCTGACAACTAAAATAAGCATCCTGTAACCAGCTCCTCACATTAGTAGGGAAAAAGTTAGTATAAAGCAGATTCTTAAAATCTGGCAAAGTGAGTGGCCCTTCAATCCTCTTGGGCTTACTGGCCTACCAAGTAGAAGCAGTATCCTTAAGCTTAAAAGCAACATAGTCTACTTACCTATCATTAGGCACGTGGAAGGTAGCAAAAATACTCTTTAGGTTCTCCATCCATTTGTCAGTAACAAGAAAGTCCTCACCTCTTAGGTCAAAGTCACTAACCTGTTAAGTAAACTTATCCAAGCTAATGACTGTCTCTCTAAGAGTAGTCTACTGTGCCAAAACCCCAATCAAATAGTTCATGGTCTCAAGTAAAATAGAAGTGGTGTCAGGAGCATAAGTCTGCCTAGGCTGATCCCTCTGACCTCCAGTATCCTCCTGAGAAACTAAACCTACTTAAACTCCAGCACCTTTTGAGCGCGACGACTTAGGAGGAAACGCGCCACTCAAGGTATCGAAGAATGAGGGTAAGCTACTTAGAATCTTAGCAAAGGACAACTAGAAAGAAATTTGCAAATAGTACAGGAGTCTTTAATAACTATAAACCAACTTTAACACAAAATTCAATAGCTTTAACTTGATAAATCAAACCTTAGTCTACTATGATTCATACTTAATAAGAACTCAAGTCCAAACTTAGTTTTCTAAGATTCCTTGAATCTTATGCTTTGATATTACCTAAAGCTGTAATATCCCGATACCCTAAATGGCACTACAACCCGCTATATATCCTGGCTAGTCCGGAATATGTAAGGCTATCTAAGACCATAATCAAAAGCATAAAAAAACATATCACATGATATATAAAAATCCATAAGAGAGTGAGAATTGCATCCACTCATAAACTCATAAAGCTGGAAAACCCAACAAAGTTCGGAAACATACCAACTCACAGCTAATAACAAACGATAAAACAAATAGCTAAAATACCCAGATATCAAAAGAGTCCATCTTCTCAAAAGAACATAATCCTCGACAAAACAGAAATCATCAGTAAAATAGATAACACCCTATCTAGTCACCATAGAAATATAAATACTTGACTCCATCTCCTTCCTAGATGTCATCAAACAAATGTCTCCTCATAAATAAGAAAGTCCTTAGATCTGATACCTAAAAAAGAAAAGAACGAACCGAAGCCTAATACGAGAGTACAAACACACACGTATGCCAAGATGAATAGTTTACATATAAAGATGCAAGTATAATAGAATAATAGATTCAATAGTTTAATTATCTCAATTTAGGCCTACAAAACAACAAAGGGGTATTCAAACCCCTTCATACTTGGTCTTTACCCACATACATAGGTAGATATAATTATACGTTTTCCTTTAAGTCCTTTACACTTAGAAACTAGACTCTAAAACCTAATATTCCAACTGTATCATCCCATGTGAAAGTCTACTAAGAAAACTTCTCACATGATCAGCAGTTGTCCTTCTAGAGATTTGTCACTATAGTCTCTTAAAGCAAGCGGGTCAAGCACAATCAGTATCTAAGATTAATTAGGTCAAATATATGTTAGTCCGGTTAGATCATTTCTAACCTAGCAATCACAAGCACATAACAAACACTACGTACTTAGAATTGCTCTAAGGTCGAATACAATACTCTAATCTCAACTTGAACAAAAATCAGATCTTAACAAAGAAAATCGAATACCATGAAATTAAAAGAAAACAAGTAGTATATTAACCCTTAAGCATTCGAAAGCTAAGTCCTACTTAAGAGTTATTTAAGAGCTTACGATCTACTTAATTAAGATCCCAAAAGAAATCGTTAAATCAAATAATAATAGTAATAACATAATATGAGTAAACTAAAAAGGTAACATAACTATATATATAAGATTACTTTTATAGTAATTCGTAAAGTACACAATATATATATATATATGTATATAACATAACATATCTATATGTATACAAGAAAGTATAGAATGGACATCTTATTAAAGTATCGAATAATATAGATTATCGAATCGATATGGTAAATAAGTAATATGTACTTAATTGGAAAATAGTATGATTAGTAAAAGTCGTAAGGAATGACATGATAATAGTTGACACATAAAATAGACGTACTATATGTAATATAATATACTATATAAGTAAACAGAAACTTGGCCCCAACATATATATATTCATAATCAATATACCAAATACGATAAAATAGACTATATATTCATAATACTAAGGTAAGGAAAATATTTAGACAAAAATACCGTTGATGTAAAAAATAAGACATACTAACCACAATATAGTATTATAACACACCAGATCAACATTTAAGCTTATCATATAAAATACGATCAATAACATAATTTATAAATAAACATAAATTAGTGACCNGTAATATGTATATATATATATATATATATATATATATTATATAAGAAGGTATAAAATAGACACATAATTAGAGTGTTGGATCATATAGGTTATTGAACTGATATGGTAAATAAACAATACATATTTACTAGAAAAATAATATAATTTGTAAAAACTCGTAAGAAATGACAAAGCAATCATTGAGGAATAAAATGGACATATTACATAATATATGATATGCCACATATATACACAGTACTAATATGATAAAATAATTAGATTATGAAAACATCAATAATAGTAATAATAATAATAATAAATTGTACCAATAATAGAAAGATTCGTAGTATACTAATTGGTAAAAGGGACATATATAGAGTATGATTGTTAACATACTATATAAATAAATAAAAGCTTGGCCTCGACATACGTATATATCTATAATCAATAATTCGAGATATGATAAAATATATTTAATAATAACGTCAACTTTCATATAAAAACAATTCTATATAACATGATAATTAAATACTTTAAAAGCATAAATCAAATACCAACAATACTTAATTCAACACTAAAAATGGAAATAATAATAAAAAATGATAATACACTAAAAGTGAGATACCAAATATGACTGAGAAAGGCTTACGAAGGCAATTGAGATGGAAACATTAAACGTCGACGAATGAGAATCTATCACAAACTATAATACAAAAATTTTAATTTGTAAAATAATATACGCAGATAATTAATTAATAATATTTATTAAACTAAATTGGAATGCGAGATATAGAGTTAAATTAGTCCAACTATATGTTTAACCAAAGGAACTTTAGATGTTGCTGAAACTTTGAATAGGAAAAAGGATCCTCAAAATTGAAGCTTGCGTTGTCGAATGGAGAGGGACAGTGAGATTTCCAATGTAGAAAGAAAAATAATGTGATTGGTTAGGAAGAACTAATTAATAAGTTAGGGAAAGGGGAATTGAAGAGGAAAAAGGGAAAAAGAAAATAGATAAGGGACTTCTGGATTTGCTCGAGATTTAGGGAATGGGGGTGGGATCGAGGGCTGACGATGGGACGTTTGGGTCAGGGAAATGAGGAGGGATTGGGAAGAAAGATATAGCAGGCAAGAGAAAATTGAAAGGGGCAGGGTTTTATATATATATATATATATATATATATATATATTAAACGATTGAAGAAGGTTGAGAGTGATTAATGAGGGGAGGAAATGATGAGGGAGGTGGCAGTTATGTGTGTTTAGGGAAGGTGATGACAGAGAGATTTGGAAGAAGAAAGATGAAGCAAGAGACAAGAGAAAAGGATGTGGTGAGAGAAAGAAAAAGATTTTGCAGTTAAGACAAAAATGATAGGATTTAGGGTGGGGCTTTAAGGCAGTTTAATTTAGAACATTCTAGAATATAGGCTAGTAATTAAATATAGAAAAAGAAAATGAAAATTAATTATAAAAAAATAAATATTGCATAGGAAAAAAAATATTTTTTAATAAAATTACAATGTAAAGTACTAATAGAAATTATTGTATCCCATACATAAAATATAAAATTTTCTATGCTTAATATATACGTAAAATTAAGGATTTTAACAATAATTAAATCAGGACTTTAATTCTAACTTCTAATAATACTAACCTAAAAAGTTTACAATTTAAATAAAATGCTAAACTAACTAGAGTGTTTTATCATTAATATGGTCAAAACATCTTGGTGAGTTGCAATAGTGAAATATAACAAATAGCTACAATGAAGTAGACTATCCATAACTAATATGCACGGTGTCACAATCCGAGGCTTTCGTTAGCACACAAATAGATCGTGCGGCGCTTACTATCCTGCCTCTGCAGTAGTAAGCAAGCCTAACTCGTACGCAACGCTAGCCAACCAGGCCTAAACCTGTAAGCAACACAACCAAGGAAGAAAGCCAACAGATTATAAGGGACACAATCTCGAATGGAAAAAGGAATAGCACACTTTTATTAATTCCGACAGTATTACAAGACTATAATGTGTGTGCACGAGGGTATAGTGTATGTATCAGGTGCCGCTGGTCGCGATCAACCAACGTAATGAGTAAGAGCTTCAATCCAGAGGAGTACTCACACCCCCGTAAAGAGCTTTACGGACATTATTGGGCCTGGCAGGAGTAGACATTAAAACTGATGAAATGGCGCCACTTTCTAAAAGTGGAAATTTGTAATAATAGTAAGGCCCTATCTTACACAATAATAAAGTACCCCCCCCATGTTACAATATGTACAAAAGAATGGCCTTTTGTCATAAATGTATCTTATGTAAGCCCCAAAGTTCAGTCAAGTAACCGTAGGATTGAACTTAGAACCCAAGGTTTAGGGCGATCGGCTAAAGGACCCGATCACACCCAAATTATAAACTATTGAGAAGAATATTAGTAAAAATGATTCCGTAAACTTAAATTTAAGAAAATAAGAAATAAAATGGGAGACTATAAAATTTTCAAATTTTAAGCATAATAATTGCTAATTACCGAAAAGGCAAAAAGTGTAATTTAATAACTAATAAATTATTAGAGATAGATTATATGTATACTAAAAATTTTAGAATGACCAAAATAATATTTAGGAATGTTCACGTGTACCCCACATGTATTTACGTGTAGATAAAAATACGCGTAATTACCTAAATTGGCTAAAAACTAAGTAAATAATTAAAGAAAATTATAAAATAATTAAGGAAAAATCAGAAGATGATAAGCTGAATCAAGATAAGGTCATGGCAGGTCCAAAGCTGCAAAAGAAAATTTAGCCAATAATAATTGAACAACTTAAAAGCCAAAAATCAAGGAATTTGGACAAAGTCTTGTCAAATTAATGCATAATAATTACAGAAAATGTCTATAAATAGCAAAAAAAATCACAGAGCTCATTTGGGCAGTTTGAAAAGTGAGAAAATTAGGGAGAGTCGAAAATTGAGAGAAAAATTCGGTTTAAAAAAAAAATAAGAAAAACTGTGCAGTTAGGGCATTTAAAGGGAACCCCTACCAGATGAGCAGTTGGAAGTGGACGGCCACCACCACCACACGGTGGTGGCAGCGCCCAAGCCGGCCGACAAGGCCACGGCGGCCCACGGTGGGCGGAGTCACCTGAACCGGTGAGTCCAAATTCCAGCCCGATTCTTGTATAATTTTGTAAAATTAGTTATTTTGCCCAGAAAATTATGAAACTTGTTATTCTGAGGTTTTATTGTATGTAGATTTAGGGAAAAATGTTGATTTAGTTTAATTATGTCTGGAAATATAGGGCCCTTAACAAATTGTACAAAACCGAGCATGATTAAACCGGAAATTAAATAGGCTTAGGGATGTAGTTTGGGGCTCAAAATTTTTTTGTAGGATGCTCATGTGACATAGAACAGTGCTATGAAGCCATTTTTATAAAATTAATTTTCGAAATTTTTAAGTTAATTTTTAGCCCTAAAATGATGGAAGAATTGGGTAATTTGGAGTTAATTAAGTGATTAGGATGTTAATTACTGATTTGGATCTTAATTAGATGTTTAAGGAAGTTAATCTCTGCAGTGGAACCCTAATCCTAGCATTTAGGTACTAAGTATAGTTAATTAAGGAAATTAGGTAAGTAATATAAGAAATTAGTAATATGTGAAATTGTAAATTAATAAATATGGAAAAATTAGGGTTATTTAGATAATATTAGAGTAAAAATCAGAATAATATTAAATCTGAATTAAGATTGAATTTTACGTAATTATATAAAAAAGTAAGATTTTCTCACATCGGGGATAAATCCGATACCCTAATTAGGACTAGCGTGTACCAAATAACTTAGAATACTAAATTAAGACCCAATAGGATATTTGGAAACTCGAGCTTAATGTAATTAATTTCACATTAGGATTCGAGCATGTTTAGGATTTAAAAATCGAACCAAAACTTAATTCGGAAATTGATGCGGAAACCGAGACCGAACCCAAACCTAAACCTAAACCTAGAATAATTATAAAAGACTTAATATCTAGATAATTAGATATATTAAACCGTAAACAAAACCTAACAATAAGCATTATAGGATAAAACGAACCTATAACAGTTATATGAAAAGCTAAAACCACGTTCGTGTTATAGGGATAACCGGCGATGGCCTGAGCAAATCGGACCTCGAGTGAGTGAGCGAGGAGTCGAGGTAAGTTGGGATTAATACGCTGCTGTATTTTGGAGGCTTAAGATTATGCTTGATTGTGCTTGTTAGATAGTTGAATACGTGCATGTGCTTGATTATGAGTGATGCTATGATTATGTTTGTTGCCTTGGCGCATATTGTATGAATTGCATGTAATGATTGATCACCCTAAATTGGACTTAATCAAATATACGACTAGTAATCATAATCGAACATGCATGGCAACCCATTAGGGGATTTAGGACTCTCCGGCCAAATACCGACCCCTTCGGAAGGGATAGCGCAGGATTGCAAAATGGTCCCTTCTTCATCCTCAGTCGAACTAAGTGACAGGAGAGGAGGTCGCGGCGGGGATGAAGACAGTGGTTCGAAGGTAGTCGCGGGAGGAGTAAGGTCTCCATTACATAAGCCTGGGTTTGGTCGTGAGCTGTTGCATTAACGGTAACTCCTCAACCCGGATTAAAGCGGGCGCAATTTCTCTAATCTCACGACGGGCCGGACAACGTCGTGCGATGGCATTTGCTTGCACATGCATTGCAACTAATAAATGATTGAAAACCTTGTTGTGTGTATGGTATAGTTTTAAGTCCTCCGTCCTAACTTACTGAGCTGTGGTTGCTCACATCCCTATAGACATCGTGCAGGTGCTGGCTAAGAAGCGGCAACCAATTACTCCGAAGCTAGCAACTGCTGGATCCTAGGGAGTGAGGAAAAACATTGAAGAATAAACACATATTTTAAGGTCTAAGTTTTTATTTTAGAATTATTTTTCATTTCTGAGTAATGTAATAACTAGGGAATATACTATAGAGAAATGTTGTAAACTTTAACTGCAATTATTGAATGATAACATATATATATAATTCCTCACTTTTATAGGTAAACGATTTATTTAAATTACAAATTGTCTACTTCAAAGCGGGTTAGTTGTGGACGCCTTGTGTAGATCAGGTCTAGGATAGCGGTTGTGAGGCCAACTTCTATCTTAGGGTGGTTTATACGGCGGGGCTGTTACGACTCTGCCGCTTCGGGGCGTGACATCTTACAAAAAGGGACCTTGACATCTTCCCCCACTTAATTCTATTGACGTCCTCGGCAATATGTATTAGAGCTTGGATATGGTGGCGGAGGTCTTCTGGCTGGCAAGGCTGACTTTCTCTCGGATAAGGGTTTCAGATCTTCTTCAGTCTCCCAGCTTGTATCTTCTTCTCCTCTATCTCTCCACTTGACCAAATATTCTTTATGATCTTCTCCAGTGGAAGGATCTCTGACTCTTCGCTCTGCAAGGATGTCT
Organism: Lumnitzera littorea; assembly: GCA_024138015.1. NCBI lineage: Eukaryota > Viridiplantae > Streptophyta > Magnoliopsida > Myrtales > Combretaceae > Lumnitzera > Lumnitzera littorea. The sequence continues at coordinate 124,719,908 of JAMXBB010000003.1, read as the reverse complement.
TCCACGGCTTGACTTAGGTTGAACTCGATCTTGACGGGTGACCGCTTGGACACATTGCGAGATGGGTCTTCCATGTCTAGATAATATGGCTTCAAGACGCTGACATGAAAAACTGGATGGACCTTCAACCACGCAGGAGGCTCGACCTTGTAAGCTACTCTTCCAATCTTCGATATGATAGGAACTGGACCAATGTACCTTTGGATCAATCTTCTATCCTTGTTCCTCAATGATCTGACCTGTTCTGGAAGAAGCTTTATGAGGACCTGATCTCCAACATTGAATTCTCTAAGTCGGCGATTCTGATCTGCCCATTTCTTCATTCTCTTAGAAGCCTTTTTAAGGTACGATTTTGCTACTTCTGAACTCTGCTTCCAATCCCTGGTGAACTGATAGGCTCTTGGGCATCTCCCGGTATATGGTGCTACCACTGTGTAGGGTAACGGTGGTTGCTGACCCGTAATGATCTCTATAGGGCTCTTGTTGGAGGAAGAGCTCCACTGGATGTTGAAACAGAACTGGACGATATCCAGTAAGTCAACCCAATTCTTCTGGTTGGCACTGACAAAGTGCCGAAGGTATTCCTCCAGCAACCCATTGAATCTCTCTGTTTGTCCGTCACTTTGCGGATGGTAACTGGAGGTCATGTTCAGCTCAGAGCCCAGAAGTCGGAACAACTCTGTCCAAAACTTCCCTGTAAACCTGGCGTTCCTATCACTCACAATATTTTGGGGTACACCCCAAAATTTTACCACATGCTTGAAGAAAAGCTGGGCTGTCTCTTCTGCGCTTGAACTCTTCATGGTAGGAATGAAGGTGGCATACTTAGAGAACCTGTCAACAACAACAAAAACAGATGAGTGCTCCCCTACTTTTGGTAGGAAAGTGATAAAGTCCATGGAGACGCTCTCCTATGGGCGAGAGGGCACAGGAAGTGGCTCCAAGAGGCCTGCCACCTTCTGCCTCTCAACTTTGTCCTGCTGGCAGGTTAAGCAAGTCTTCGTATAAGTCATCACATCCTCCTTCATATCCGGCCAGTAATAGCCCCGCTTCAACAAGCTCCATGTCCTTTGCCAGCCTGGATGTCCAACCCACAAAGTATCATGGCACTCTCTCATGAGTGCCCTTCTCAAGTTGCCCCCCTTCGGGACATACAATCGGCGCCCCTTTGTGTAAACGAGGTCGCCTTCTACCCAAAATCTGCGCGTCTTCCCTTCTTTAACCAACTGCTTGAGATTTTTAGCCAACAGGTCTTGACCTATGTGTTGCTTGATCTGCTCTTGAATTGAAGTCGAGATTTGACTCGCCGACTGGTGTGCAATCTGTGCTAAGGATGCTAAATCAGCTCGCCTACTTAATGCATCTGCTACTTGATTAGTCCGTCCACTACGGTACTCAATCTCCATATCAAACTCTGCAAGAAACTCTTGCCATCTGGCTTGTTTGGCCGAAAGCTTCGGTTGAGTCAATATATGGCTGGCAGCAGAATTGTCTGTCTTCACTAGAAACTTAGATCCTAGTAAATAGTGTTTCCAGGTCCTTAGATAGTGAACAATTGCAAGTAACTCCTTCTCTTGGGCTGAGTACCTGCGCTTTGTTTGATTCAGCTTCCTACTCTCATATGCCACTGGATGACCCTCTTACAACAACACTCCACCCAATGCAATGTCTGAAGCATCTGTGTGGACTTCAAAAGGCTTAGAAATGTTAGGAAGTGTGAGGACTGGCTCCTCCGTCACTACACGCTTCAACTCCTCGAAGGCACTCTGACATATCCCATCCCATGACCATGCTTGGTCCTTCTTTAATAGATCTGTGAGGGGTGTAACTCGACGGGAATATCCCTCAATGAACTTTCTATAGTAATTTGCGAGTCCAAGAAAGGATCGCAACTCCGTTACACTCTTAGGCATTGGCCATTGCCTGATTGCTTCCACCTTTGCCATATCCATTTGAATCCACCCTTCTTCAACAACATGACCCAGGAAGTTGATGCGCTTCTGGGCAAAGGCACATTTCTCACGCTTCACGTACAAATGATTCTCCTGCAACTTCTTGAAAACCATTCGTAAGTGCTTCACATGGTCTTGTAATGTCTTGCTATACATAACAATGTCATCTAGATAGACGACTACAAATTTTTCGAGATATTCACGAAATACATTATTCATTAAGGTACAAAATGTTGCAGGAGCATTAGTGAGACCGAAGGGCATCACCAAGAACTCATAAGCGCCATACCGGGTTATGCATGTCGTTTTGGGCTCATCCCCCTCAGCAATGCGAACCTGATGATAGCCTGAGCGAAGATCCAGTTTTGTAAAATATTTAGCCCCACTCAGTTGATCAAACAGATCAACAATTAGGGGAATTGGGTAATGGTTCTTCACCGTCAACTTATTTAGAGCTCGGTAGTCAATACATAATCTCAAACTCCCATCTTGCTTCTTTTGAAATAAAACAGGAGCCCCGTATGGTGCTTTTGAGGGTCGAATGAAGCCTGCCTCTAACAACTCATCCAATTGCTTCTTCAATTTGACAAGTTTGAGAGGCGACATTTTGTAAGGAGCTCTAGCTGGTGGTTTGGCACTAGGAATCAATTTAATCTCGTGGTCTACCGACCTTCTGGGAGGTAATTCCTTAGGGAGCTTATTAGGCATCATATAATCGTACTCCTTTAGGACCCTCTTTATTTCCTCTGGTATCTCCATCTTTCTTGCTTCCTCTTTCTCTGTAAGGAATGCCAAGAAAGTTGGCTCTTGATGTTTGAGGCCCCTCTTGAATTGGAGCGCTGATAACATCATAGCCCCAATATTCTTCCTTTCCTTGCCATTGTTGTTTGCCCTATTCCTCTGAACTGTCACACAGTGTCACGCCCCGAAGCGGCAGAGTCGTAACAGCTCCGCCGTGTAAATCACCCTAAGATAGAAGTTGACCTCACAACCGCTATCCTAGACCTGATCTACACAAGGCGTTTACAACTAACCCGCTTTGAAGTAGACAGTTTGTAATTTAAATAAATTATTTACCTAGAAAAGTGAGGAATTATATATATATGTTATCATTCAATTATTGCAGTTAAAGTTTACAACAATTCTCTATAGTATATTACCTAGTTATTACATCACTCGAAAATGAAAAATAATTCTAAAATAAAAACTTAGACCTTAAAATATGTGTTTATTCTTCAATGTTTTTCCTCACTCCCCAGGATCCAGCAATTGCTAGCTTCAGAGTAATTGGTATCCGCTTCTTAACCAGTACCTGCACGACGTCTATAGGGATGCGAGTAACCACAGCTCAGTAAGTTAGGACGGAGGACTTAAAACTATACCATACACACAACAAGGTTTTCAATCACTTATTAGGTGCAATGCATGTGCAAGCAAATGCCATCGCACGACGTTGTCCGGCCCGTCGTGAGATTAGAGAAATTGCGCCCGCTCTAATCCGGGTTGAGGAGTTGCCGTTAATGCAACAGCTCATGACCAAACCCAGGCTTGTGTAATGGAGACCTTGCTCCTCCCACGACTACCTTCGAACCACTGCCTTCACCCTCGCCGCGACCTCCTTTCCTGTCACTTAGTTCGACTGAGGATGAAGAAGGGACCATTTTGCAATCCTGCGCTATCCCTTCCGAAGGGGTCGGTATTTGGCCGGAGAGTCCTAAATCCCCTAACGGGTTGCCATGCATGATCGATTATGATTACTGGTCGTATATTTGATTAAGTCCAATTTAGGGTGATCAATCATTACGTACAATTTGTCACGCCCCGAAGCGGCAGAGTCGTAACAGCCCCCGCCGTGTAAACCATCCTAAGATAGAAGTTGGCATTACAACCGCTATCTTAGACCTGATCTACACAAGGCGTCAACGACTAACCCGCTTTGAAGTAGACAATTTGTAATTTAAACAAATCATTTACCTAAGAAAGTGAGGAAATATATATAATCACTATAATTCAGTTACTGCAGTTAAAGTTTTCAATATTCCTCTATAATATATCCCCTAGTTATTACATCATTCGGAAATGAAAAATAATTCTAAAGTAAAAACCTTAGACCTTAAAATATGTGTTTATTCTTCGATGTTTTTCCTCACTCCCCAGGATCCAGCAGTTGCTAGCTTCTAAGTAATTGGTTGCCGCTTCTTAGCCAGCACCTGCACGACGTCTATAAGGATGTGAGCAACCACAGCTCAGTAAGTAGGGATGAAGGACTTAAAACTATACTATACACACAACAAGGTTTTCAATCACTTATTAAGTGCAATGCATGTGCAAGCAAATGCCATCGCACGACGTTGTCCAGCCCGTCGTGAGATTAGAGAAATTGCGCCCGCTCTAATCCGGGTTGAGGAGTTGCCATTAATGCAACAGCTCACGACCAAACCCAGGCTTGTGCAATGGAGACCACGCTTCTCCCGCGACTACCTTCGAACCATTGACTTCACCCCCGCCGCGACCTCCTCTCCTGTCACTTAGTTCGACTAAGGATGAAGAAGGGACCATTTTGCAATCCTGCGCTATCCCTTCCGAAGGGGTCGGTATTTGGCCGGAGAGTCCTAAATCCCCTAACGGGTTGCCATGTATGTTCAATTATGATTACTGGTCGTATATTTAATTAAGTCCAGTTTAGGGTGATCAATCATTACATACAATTCATACAATATGTGCCAGAGCAACAAATGAGATCATAGCATCACCCATAATCAAGCACATGCACACATTCAACTATCTAACAAGCACAATCAAGCATAATCTTAAGCCTCCAAAAATACAGCAACGTATTAATCCCAACTTACCTCGACTCCTCGCTCGCTCGCTCGAGGTCCGATTTGCTCAGGCCATCGCCGGTTATCCCTATAACACGAACGTGGTTTCAGCTTTTCATATAACTGTTATAGGTTCGTTTTATCCTATAATGCTTCTTGTTAGGTTTTGTTTAAGGTTTAATATGCCTAATTATCTAGGTATTAAGTCTTTTACAATTATTCTAGGTTTGGGGTTAGGTTCAGGTTCGGTTTTCGCATCGATTTCTAAACCAAGTTTTTAGTTCGATTTTTAAGTAGCGTTTTATATTCCAACCCTAGAAATTAGTTTCAACCCATAATGTGATATTAATCACATTATTTCCCGATAACCTAAATACCATCATTACCCTTTGTCAGTGTTTATTTTACTCGGTAGACTTAAATCCATATTAGTGTACCGAATTCACTCCTAATGTGATAAATTTTTACATTTTTCATATAATTCCATAAATTCAAGTTTCCTATCAGATTTATTGTGCATTTTTATTATTCTCAAAATATCAATTTTTATTATAATATTTTCTATTTATTATATTTTCAAAAATTACACATTATGCATTATTGCATATTATGCACATAATGCATTTCTAATATTTCTATTACCCTAATTACCATCTCTAAACACCAATTATTATTTCAAAATGTCTAAATCCATCCTAAATCAGATTTTACTCCAAATTTCCCTAATTTACAAAATTAACTATTTTTTTCCTATTACTCATTTATTACATAATTAACCTAATAATTACATCTAACACCCTAAATGCTATAAGTATCATACTCCATCAGATCTTAACACCCTAAAACATCTACTTATTCATTAAGTCAGAAATTAATAATTTAATTATTTAATTAATCCTAAATTACCCATTTTATGCCTCATTTTAGGACCTAAAAATTATCTAAAAATTTCAAAAATTAATTTTTGAAAACAAGCTTCATAGCACTGTTCTACATCATATGAGAATCCTACAGAAAAATTTTGAGCCCCAAACTACATCCCTAAGCCTATTTAATTTCCAGTTTAATCATGCTCGGTTTTGCACAATTTCTTAGGGACCATATACTACGGAATATAATTTCATCAAAATAATATTTTTCGTACAAACTACATACAAAAATATCTCAGAATAACAAAATTCATAATTTTCTAATTATAATTACTATTTTTACAAATTTTCACAAAATCGGGTTGGAAATCGGACTCACCGATTTGGGTGGCTCCGGCCACCGCAGGCCACCGTGGCCTTGTCGGCCAGCCTGGGCGCTGCCACCACCGTGTGGTGGTGGTGGCCGTCCGCTTCCAGCTGCTCGTCTGGTGGGGGTTCCCTTTAGAAGCCCTAATTGCACAGATTTTTCTAACTTTTTTCCAAATCGAATTTTTCTCTCAATTTTCAACTCTCCCTAATTTTCTCTGATTCCCAACTGTCCAAATGAGTTCCTGGATTTTTCCTGCTATTTATAGGGCTTTAGTGTAATTATTGTGCATTAAATTAGATAAGACAATTATTTTATCCCTTAAATTTTGGCTTTTGTGTTGCTTAATTCTTATTGGTTAATTTTTCTTTTCCTTATCCTGACATGCCACGACCAAGTTTACATCATTCCACACCCTTTTGATTTTTTTCTGATTTTTCCTCAATTATTTATAATTTTCTTTAATTATTTGCTTAGTTTTCGGCCAATTTTAGTAATTACACGTATTTTTATCTACACGTAAATACATGTGGGGTACACGTGAACATTCCTAAATATTATTTTGGTCATTCTAAAATTTTTAGTATACATATAATCTATCTCTACTAATTTATTAGTTATTATATTACACTTTTTGCCTTTTCGATAATTAGCAGTTATTATGCTTAAAATTTGAAAATTTTATAGTCTCTTATTTTACTATTTATTTTCTTAAATTTAAGTTTACGGGGTCATTTTTACTAATATTTCTCTCAATAGTTTATAATTTGGGTGTGATCGGATCCTTTAGCCGATTGCCCTAAACCTTGGGTTCTAAGTTCAATCTTACGGTTACTTGGCTGAACTTTGAGGCTTACACAATTCATACAACATGTGCCAAAGCAACAAACAGAATCATAGCATCACCCATAATCAAGCACATGCACACATTCAACTATCTAGCAAGCACAACCAAGCATAATCTTAAGCCTCAAAAAATACAGCATCGTATTAATCCCAACTTACCTCGACTCCTCGCTCACTCACTCGAGGTCCGATTTGCTCAGGCCATCACCGATCATCCCTATAACACGAACGTGGTTTCAGCTTTTCATATAAATATTATAAGTTCATTTTATCATATAACACTTATTGTTAGGTTTTGTTTAAAGTTTAATATGCCTAATTATCTAGGTATTAAATTTTTTACAATTATTCTAGGTTTGGGGTTAGGTTCAGGTTCGATTTTCGCATCGATTTCTGAATCAGGTTTTTAGTTCGATTTTTAAGTAATGTTTTAGATTCTAACCCTAAAAATCCGTTTCAACCTATAATGTGAAATTAATCACATTACTTCCCGATCTCCTATATACCATTATTACCTCTAGTCAGTATTTTATTCCATCCGGTACACTTAAATCCCTATTTGTGTACCAAATTTACTCCTAATGTGAGAAATTTTTACATTTTTCATATAATTACATAAATTCAAGTTTCTTATCAGATTTATTATATATCCCTATTATTTATATAATATCAATTTTTATCCTAATATTTTCTATTTATTATATTTTCAAAAATTACACATTATGTATTATTACATATTATGCACATAATGCATTTCTAATATTTCTATTACCCTAATTACCATCTCTAACATAAATTACTACTTCAAAATGTCTAAATTCATCCTAGATCAGGTTTTACACCTAATTATTCTAATTTACAAAATTAACTCATAATTTACTATGTTTTTCTATTACTAATTTACTACATAATTAACCTAATAATTACATCTAACACCCTAAATGCTATAAGTATCATACTCCATCAGATCTTAATATCCTAAAACATGTAATTATTCACTAAATCAGAAATTAATCATTTAATTATATAATTAACCCTAAATTACCCATTTTATGCCTCTTTTTAGAGCCTAAAAATTATCTAAAAATTTCAAAAATTAATTTTTGAAAAAGGGCTTCATAGCACTATTCTATATCATCTGAGTAATATATAGAAAAATTTTGGGCTTGAAACTACACTCCTAAGGTCATTTATTTTTAAACCGAAATGTGCTCGGTTTTGCACGATTTCATAGGGATCATATATTACGGGACATAATTTAATCAAAATAATATTTTTCCTACAAACTACATACAAAAATATCCTAGAATAACAAAATTCATAATTTTCTAATTATATTTACTATTTTTACAAAAATTCACAAGATTCGGGCTAGAAATCGGACTCACCGATTTGGGTGGGTCCGGCCACCGCGGGCCACCGTGGCCTTGTCGGCCGGCCTGGGTGCTGCCACCACCGTGTGGTGGTGGTGGCCGTCCACTCCCAGCTCCTCATTTGGTGTGGGTTCCTTTTAAAATCCTTAACTGCACAGTTTTTCTTATTTTTTTTATTTTTCTGGATTTTCTCTCGAATTTTCAACCCTCTCTAATTTTCTCTGATTTGTATCTGTCCAAATGAGCTTCTGATTTTTTCTTGCTATTTATAGACGTTTTTTGTAATTATTATGCATTAATTTGACAAGATTTTGTCCAATTTCCTTGATTTTTGGCTTTTAAGTTGTTCAATTTTTATTGGTCAATTTTTCTTTTTCTGACCATGACCTGATCTTGCATCAGCTTATCCTCTTCTGATTTTTTTCTGATTTTTCCATAATTATTTTATATTTTTCTTTAATTATTTGCTTAGTTTTCGGCCAATTTAGGTAATTACGCGTATTTTTATCTACACGTAAATACATGTGGGGTACACGTGAATATTCCTAAATATTATTTTGGTCATTCTAAAATTTTTAGTATACATATAATCTATCTCTAGTAATTTATTAGTCATTATATTTCACTTTTCGCCTTTTTGGTAATTAGCAGTTATTATGCTTAAAATTTGAAAATTTTATAGTCTCCTATTTTACTACTTATTTTCTTAAATTTAAGTTTACATGGTCATTTTTACTGGTATTTTGCTAAATAGTTTATAATTTGGGTGTGATCGGATCCTTTAGCCAATTGCCCTAAAACTTGGGTTCTAAGTTCAATCCTACGGTTACTTGTCTGAACTTTGGGGCTTACACACAGCAAGGCTTTTCACCCATGAATAACAAGCAATCTGCTGCGGGCATGGGAGCAACTCTGGCTTGTCTCAAGAAATCTATTCCAAGGACTATGCTGAAGTCATCCAATGGAACAGCTGTGAAGTTGAGATTTCCACTCCAATCTCCAACCCTCACTTTCACTCCTTGGACAGGGCGGGCCTTGGAGTTAACAGCTTTAATCTGGCTAGTGTCCTTAGCAAGTACTAACCCCAACCTTTCCACCTCAGGCACATCAATGAAGTTATGTATAGCACCGGAGTCTACCATTGAACTGGCACTCTTGCCATTGATGTTCAATTGGACATACATCAACTCATTGTTGTTCTTAGGCTTATGTCGCATTGAGAAACTCTTTCCAACAGCCGACAACATGTGTAATGCGCCCATTCGGGGTTGATCCTCTCCATCACTCCCTGACTCATCATCTTGGCAGGCATTCTCTACTTTTTGTACCATAGCATTGAGTGCTGCCCTATGTGGATACTCAGCTACTTTATGTGGGCCATTACATAAGAAACACGAGAATGAGGGCTTCTTACCTCCATTGGTTGCCCCACTCTTTCTGGACTGGTGAGAGTTATAGGGTTTCCTTTGACTCCCTCCAGTATTGCTACTGCTGCTACTTGAACTTGGGGCTCCCCCACTCTTGGGTTTGCCCGACTTAACCGACTTTCCACCCTCGTGTCTTGTCGACACATTCTTCCTTTTATTGTCATGAGTGTAGTCAGTCAAGCGCTCAGCTGCTGCTTGTGCTGTAGCCAAGTTAGTAACTCGTTGCCTCTGCAACTCATTCTTGGCATAAGGCTTCAGTCCTTTCAGGAAATAGAATAGCTTATCATCTTCAACCATGCTCTTGATGTCCAACATCAATGTCGAGAACTCCCGGACATACTTTCTATTGTCATCACCCTGTCGAAGTTCCCTCAACTTCTTTCGGGTATTGTATTCAACATTTTCAAGGAAAAACTGAGTCCGCAACTCAGCCTTCAACTCCACCCATGTATCTACATGAGCGTTGCTATTTTGGATATCCTCATATTTGGTGCGCCACCACAGTTTGGCATCACCAGTTAAGTACATTGTAGCCATGGTGACCTTTGATCTCTCATCATTTGTACCCACAGCAACGAAGTACTGCTCCATATCAAATAGAAAGTTCTCCAACAACTTGGCATCCCTCACGCCAATAAATGCCTTGGGCTCAGGCATCTTTAGATGTCCTGCATGAGCAGGGACATGAACGGGGGCAGGGATAGGAGCATTTCCTACAGCCCGAGTTAAAATAGCTACCTGTACCTGTAGCTTTTCAACAGTCTCAATTGAGGCACGAGTAGTAACTTGTCTTCTTACGTCTTTTACTTGAGTCTCCAAGTGTTGTCTTACCTCATTGGTCGTTATGTGCATTTCCTCTCTGAGGGTTTATACGGTAACACCAAAATTCTCAGCCATCTCAGTCATCTTAGCATTCATCTCCTGATAATTGGTCTCAACTTCAGCCACTCTTACTGACAATACGACCAAATCATCTATCCGCTTAGATACTCCCTTGAGGATTTCCTCAAAGCTATCAAGCCTCTTGCTCACTTCCTCTTGTCGTGTCATGGTTGTTCCCATTGGAATAACCTAGGCTTTGATACCAACTGAGGCTTTCGTTAACACACAAATAGACTGTGCGACACTTACTATCCTACCTCTGCAGTAGTAAGCAAGCCTAACTCGCACGCAACGTTAGCCAACCAGGCCTAAACCTGTAAGCAACACAACCAAGGAAGAAAGCCAATAGATTATAAGGGACACAATCTCGAATGGAAAAAGGAATAGCACACTTTTATTAATTTCGACAGTATTACAAGGCTACAATGTGTGTGTACGGGGGTACAGTGTATGTATCAGGTGCCGCCGGTCGTGATCAATCAACGTGGTGAGTAAGAGCTTCAATCCAGAAGAGTACTCACACCCCCGTAAAAAGCTTTACGGACATTATTGGGCCTGGCAGGAGTAGACATTAAAACCGGTGAAATGGCACCACTTTCTAAAAGTGAAAATTTGTAATAATAGTAAGGCTCTATCTTACACAATAATAAAGTCCCCCCCCATGTTACAATATGTACAAAAGAATGGCCCCTTATCATAAATGTATCTTACAAAAAGGGACCCTGACACACGGCACACCCATTATGAGAGGGTTATTTGTATCATAAGATATAATATTTGGATCGGTCACGTGCTTTAGACGCTAGATTTGCTTATACTTGTTGCCTCTTGCCTCTGCCTAAATAGCCACTTAATCGGTATTGTGCATGCTATTTGTTTTTCGTGATGCTTTAATTACATGAAATTGAATCACATGTTAGTTTGTTATGGTCTCTCCTTATTGTTAGAGCAATTAATCATTGGGCTTAGTCTATATCCCTATGTTGGGGACTTGATGACAAGAAAATTGGAGAATATAAGATTTTCCAAGCCTACGTTTAAGATGCTAGATTTGCCTATACATGTTGCCTTCACCTAAATAAGTATTGTGAATGCTAATTGTTTTTTTGTGATGCACTTGCACAAATTTAAATTGCATGCAATTTATCATAGTCTACCTGTTGATTGAGTAATTATTTACTAGGCTTCACATCTTGTTCCTATTTTTAGGAACTTTAATAGAATATTTTAGGAAAACTTACAATGGAGTGGATTTATGTTTGAAGGTAAGTTTAAATGTAAGATTAATATTTTAAAAAGTTTAAATAAAAAATAAATGTTTCATAAATTAGTTGAAATAAGGAATCTAGTTATTATAAATTTATAATTCAATAGCTATTTTATAAAATTATTTGAATCACTCTGTAAAATACTGGTTTATTATTTGAATTTTTCGAAACGTTAATCTCTTATTTGAACTATTTTATAAAATATTAATCTTTTATTTGAATTTTTTAAAATGTTAATATCTTATTTGAATTTTTCTCTAAATATTAGTTCCTACTATTATTATAATTCTTTTGAATATAGATTGATAAAAAAATTGGAATATGAAGATTGGAGCAGTATAGGACTTTCTTGTACGTGATTATTTTGTGATAAAAGCATACGACAGACCGTCAGGAGGACATAAGATATAACTTAAATTAAAAAAATTAACCATATCCAAAAGAAGAGCTCATAAGTCATAATCATTTCAAAAATTATATATTTTTAATTTTCCCACGCTTGCTTATATAGAAACGAGTGGGATTCGCAAGGGAAGAAAAAGATCCCGTGTTTCAATGATAAACAATTCGTCACTCGCAGAAAGAAAGTGCAACGATGAAGGACAAATACCCACGTTACCTAAAGTTTTCGTATGGAGTCCATTTTAAAAGTGAACAAAATCATATAAATTTCAATTTTGATCATCTCTCTAAACTCATTTCCAATTGTTACGTGTAATTAATGGTAAGATTAAAAGAAACAAGATGACGTTATCATTATATCATAAAATATCTAAAAAGTCTCAATAATTTTAATTATTAATTTTATAACTTCACTTAAAATATTTTAGATGATTCATTTTCATAAATCTTGTATTCGTGTTGTTTACTCCGAGGGATGAAATTGTATATAATTCAATATACAAATATTTCTTTTATATCATTTTATATATGTGAGAATAAATTCGAAAGAAAATTGTGATTTTGTATTTCATTCTCTTTTTGAAATTTAAAAATTGACAATTTCGTCTTTAAAAAGAAATTTGATCCTGTCTTTAAAAAGGTAAGATAGTGAGTCTAGTTAACCCACATTATTTTTAAGGTTGGGGAAAAATACTATGAATTGTGGATTGAACCTTAAATCAAATCATGAATTGAACAAAAAAATCAATAATTTTTTTTTTTTACAAATTGTTTGATTTGCAATTAGATTACATATAAATGGTTTATAGTTTCGTTAAGGAAAGCGAATCGAATTAAACTGAATTGTTTGGTTAAACAAAAAAAAAAATCATACAATTGTTTCATACTTTCTTTTTTTATTTTTTTCCATAAATCTTTATAGATTTCTTTAAAATTTTCATATCTTATTCATTTTTGTCTTATTTTTGGGTTAATTATTAGGATTAAGTTGACCATCTAAAATTTCATATTTAAAATCTTTTCTTTTTTAAATTGTCATTTTCTTATGTGTTTTCAAATAAAGGATATGACCTTAAAACTCTTTATATGTTTCTTATATTTTTTTTAATCTTTGATGTGTCTCTTTTATTTTATTCAAATCGTTTTTGGATGGATAGTTCTACTTCTCCCTCCTCATTGTTGTTTATTATAATAGTCTTGTTCTCGTCCAATTAAGTTAGGTTTGTTAAGATGTTATGCAATTTTTTACTAAATATTATTACATATGATAAATGTATGAAAGACAAATTGAAATCATACGAAAGTTCAACGGAAAGGAAAATATATTATTGAAAATAAAAATATTTAGTGAAAATTTAATACGATTCAAATCGGATCAAATCAGTTTCAATTAAGTTTAAAAAATTTACAAATTAAACCGTATAGTTAGTTCGATTTTTCTTTTTTAAAATGAGCCATTATGTTAAGTTCGATTTAGTAAAGGAAAACAAATCGTATCGAACCAAATTATGTCTACTCCTATTTATTTTATTACTTGAAAACTACTTATTTAACTTTCAATTAAATTATGACATATAGCAATTAATGACGTTTTTAACAAATGATACTATATATAGATTTAGTTTCGATATATTTTGTTAGCATTTTCAAATATAGAAAATGAGTTTTTACTCCCATCTTTGTTTTATTTCATTCTAATTCATTCGACATATCAAACGTAACTCTAGAACTTGGTTTTATTATAAGGCCATAATTAAAAAAAAAAGCAACAAATTCTTTTGTATACGAATTACTAATGCAAAATTGAAATCAGATGTAATTTGGAAGAATAAAAAATATGTGCTTATTTATCTTTTTATTACCTTCATGATATCATAAAATTCTTACCAAAAAATACTAGTAAATTTCATATTATATTTGGTAAAAAAAAAAAAAATCATATCATAAATTGGGAAAATAGTCACCCTTGTCGTGGAAATATGTATCATGAGTCCCACAATAAGAAAAATTTCGCAATTTTATGCATCTAATTTATCCATGTAAAATGTACACATCAAAGTTTCGTGTTTTATCTTATAATGATAACCTTAACCACCTATTATCAATTGCCATACGATTTTCTTGTAGGATAAGTTGAAGAAGCCCCGTCATTGAAAAGGGCTGCCCGAATGACAAAGCACCTGAGCATGGATACATGTGTTTAGGTAAAAAACTGCTAGGTGACTTACGTTACGTCGTATAGAGGACAAAAATTTTGTCTTATCGAATGCTATGAAATTACAACGATCAAAATCATCGTTTCCTACGGTAAAAAATTTCCCCCACCTTAAGGTTGCCATACATTCGATTTATTTATCAATCCACTATTTAGTTCCATTTCATGAACGTTCCGTAAGCAATAAACACCGTTTCCTCGTAAGGCGCCTTGTTAAAGCAAATTGATTTCCTTTTTTTTTTTCTTTTAAGTTTTAGTTGGTTAAAAATATATTACAGGACCCATAAAAAGTTTAAAACAATATTAAAAAACCTTTATGAATGAATTTAGGATAAAATGGTGAATTTATTAAAGTGGTGAGTTTTATAAGATGGGTTTTTAAGTGATAAAAATGTTCTTAGTAGCTATAGTTCTCCACTCCATTAGATTACCAACATCAATTCTTTTTCCACGTTGGAATCAGTTTGTAAATAAGTCTAAATGATATGAGAATGCGTTGTAATAATATGGGTTTTTGCAAAAATTGGGGTCTTATGATAATCTGTAAAGCAAGTTTTTCTTTCTTTTTCTTACTTTAATCAAATGGTTACATAAAAACTTTAAAAGTTGGTAACAAATTTGCATGAGGACTGTAATAATAAAGTGAAGACACTTAAAAGAGGAGAGTTTCCTGAAAATCGAGTAAACATTTAGGATTGTAAATCAACTGAATTGTTAATGAGTTATATGAGTTCGACTCGATTTAGCTTGATGGGATTTGAGTTCGATTAATAAATAAATTATATTTGAACTTAAAATAAAACTCATTCAATTAAATGAGTTGAGCTCGAATTTAAACTCAAAATTTAGGTTAGCAAGCTAATTCCAGAACAAACTCGTTTTCATTGTTAATAAACTTGCTTATATGCTGATTTGTGAATAAGCTAGTTTATATTATTGACGAGTTAGCTCATAAGTAAACATGTAAATAAGCTTATGAGTAGGTTTGTTAATAAACTTGTTAATAAACTCATAAGCTTACAATATATTAATGTAATGGTTTTTATTTTTAGTTATATTAATAATATTTTAATGGTTCTTATTTTATTCTATATTATATGTTTTTCTAATTTATATATTTCAATAATTTTCTACTTATATTAATTTTATATTTATATATTCTTGCATAATAGTTTTACATTTTATAATTTATATTTATAATTTGTTTGATTGTACATAAATCAAAGTTCCATATAATACATACATATTACAAATGGATAAACAAGAGTCATCAACAATGATCAATTATGAAATGTAAAATATACATTTTGATTGGTATATTTTGTTTCGTGATTTCATGTGAGTAAAACAATCAAAATCGACTTATTTATAATCATGATGTTATGTTATTTGCTTGATTATAGTATGCTTTTACATGATTCGTTACCTCATAGGATTATTAAGTATAGTCCTCAATATGGAACATGTAAGGATATAATTATAAAACTTGTATAAATTTAAGCACGGACTCGATGAGGCTCATTTATATAAATACACTTGAGTCTAAACTTAAATTTAAGTTTATTTAAGCTTGAAATTTAAATAAATTTAAGTTTTGACTCTTTTAAATAAACAAACTCGAATTCAGGCTGATTTAGATATACAGCTTAAGCTCGTTTACATGTTTATTTAGAATACCTCGGTTCGGCTCAATCTTAGTAGCTCGACTCTGCTGAGCGTTTGGAGCAATTTAAGAGATATAATGCCCCACGCCTTTAGTTCGTACAGAAGGCATGTGGTTTCAAGTGCCAATCTTGAGTTGCGTGGCAAATTCTAATTAACTCCCCCACTTTACTAAAAAGCCGTGCGCACAGGAACCGACCCTCCCAGTCCTCTCTAGTCCATATATATATATATATATATATATTGCAATCCTCTTTTCTCTCTCCTCTCAGAGCCCGCAATTTCCAAATATTATTTTTTATACGGATTTCATTTTGCATTTTCCTCCCAATTTCAAAGTCCCTTAAAAACCCTCTCTTTCTTACATTTCCATGGTGTCGAAGAACCCGAACCCGGGTGACGGATTCTACTTGGATCCGAACGGAATGGCACTTCCTGGATTCGGTACATTCGCTCCTCCTCCCACCACCGCTGCCGCCGCCGCAAATGTTACGCCGTCAACCGCCACTACTTCATCTTCGGAGGATCTGAGTAAGAAGATCCGAAAACCCTATACAATTACCAAGTCTAGAGAGAGCTGGACCGAACCAGAACATGACAAGTTTCTTGAAGCTCTTCAACTGTATGTAGCTGAATATCGATTTTTATTTGATTCAAATCTATTCTGTCTTTTCTGCTGTAGGGTTTTTGAGTTCATCGTTGAATGTGAATGACAGGAGTCGTGTCCGATTTAGTAACGGATACAGAACTAACTTGAATGTGATACTAACTGATGCGCTTGTGGAAGTAATTGTCTAGTTGTTATGTTTAATTGGTTTTATGTACTTTTAGTGGTGACTGTAATTTGATAGGAGTTCAATTCTTGCTTGCTCAAAAAAGAAACACAGAGAAAAAAGATAGGAATTTCACGGGAAAGTATCACGAATCACTAGGACGAATTGTTGTTGCTTACTGGAATGATGCATTAATTAAGTGAGAATTGTTAGACACATGGTGATTACAGTGTACTTTAAAAAATGATAAATCTCGCATATTTATTGAACTTATCGGTTTTTATCTATATTCATATTCATGCTGTTGTGGAAATCTGGAGATTTAGTGGGTAATTTCAGTTTATATCGGTTACTTGAGCAATAGCTGTGTTTATGTCAATTGCTCTTTCTTTGTTGGTCTTTGCATCTCAAGGTGCTACCATAGTTTGTTTGGTTGGAAAAAATGTCCTGGAAATTGGACAAGCAACGAGAGGCTTCACACGTTTGATTAAGACGAGTAATGAGATGTTTGCAGTGCAAAAGAGGATAGAAGCATTTTATCAATGAACTGTTGTAATCTAGAATTGGCTTTGTGAATAGGGAAAATTTTGGGGGCTCAATTGATTGAAATGCCTTGCGCAATGATATCGCCGTGTAGATTTGTTTGGAGTAAAAGGTTTTCAGTTCTAGTTTACCGTTAATTGCCAAGTCTTGCCAGAAGCAGTTCTTTTGGATGAGGGTTTGTCCTGGTCAAAATGATGGCACCATATTGGCTGCTGATGACAATTGATTTTGTTGGATGTTGCGAATCAATTTGATCAGGATAGTTTTCTATCTCTCTAATTCTTATCTCCATTTCAGATTTGACCGTGACTGGAAGAAGATTGAAGCATTTGTTGGGTCAAAGACAGTTATACAGGTAACCTATAGAAGTTATTTATTTTTGGTTGACCTTGCTATATTGAACTTAACCTCTATCTTTGCTGTACACCCATTAAATCGAAAACAATATTATTTCCATTGCAACTCTGGCATATTTCATAGGAATAGTAATTCTTTTAGCTGTCTTAGTTTTGGCATGTGGCATTGCTGATATCCATATGGGGGGAATGAACAGGAAAAGAGACTTCTAAGTCATTTGGTGCTGAATGGCGATGGGTGCATCCCAATTGGTAAAGAGCATACTTCTTCAATCCTCATCCCCCTATCTAAAAAAGAATTAAAAATTTTGACAGTGAAGTGCTTTGGTGTTTGACCTCTTCTTCTTACAAATTTTGGGAGGTTGTCATTCGTGAATATATATTTCTAGTGGTTGCACTTTGTACATTAAACAGACAGGAAAGGGAAATATGGAAATGCTTAGGATCTACATGTAATACTCATTCATCTTTTCTGTGTTTGTGACACGAGATACAAAGGATATATTGCTATCTAAGATGTACTTAGAGTGAGATGGATGTGATTTCTGTCATGAACAACTTGAGCATACGACTATATTTCAGCAACTAGGCTCAGTTGATTTTACAGGAAGATATATGCATTATCTCTAATAAGCTAAAGCGTTTCTGAGTGCAGATACGTAGTCACGCTCAGAAATACTTCTTGAAGGTGCAAAAAAATGGTACAAGTGAACATCTACCTCCCCCTCGCCCAAAGAGAAAGGCTGCTCATCCATATCCACAGAAGGCCTCAAAAAATGGTAAAAATGATTTATGTTTAATGGAAATATGCTTGTTTTCTGGGAGGACTACTAAGTGGATTCTTGAATATTCAATACTCTGCAGCACCGGTTTCTTCTCAATCATCATGGTCTTTTTGTCCCTCATCTTCCATGCTTGAATCTGGATATATGGTGAGGCCTGAATCCTCATCGATTCTCAGGAGTCCTATGAATAATGCTCCCGTGACTTCCTGGATGAACACGGCCCCAACTGTCAGTTCATCACATGCTAAAAAAGGTTTGCCGCTTGTGCAATATTGCTGACACAATAAAAGTCTTGGTACATAAATCTCCTTGATAGTTTACATTTTTCCTTTTTGTCTTAAACGTGTTTGCAGTGCCAAATATGGTCAATAACAGTTGCAGTAGTACTGAAAGCACTCCTAGGACACGGCCTATTGGTGAAGCAACAGAACAAGTTCACGGTGGCCATTCATTGAGAGGTAAGAAGTCAAGATATTCCTTTTATCTAGTTATTGTTTCTATTGTTACCTGTCTTGTATCATGTTGGTCTTATTCCCACTGGGGTGGATTTTAAATTCAAGTGGTAATGTTGTGATAGGGTTTATTCTATGGAAGTAAAAATCTTCTCTAAGAAAGATTTAGGAAAAATTTATTGGTGATAATATGTTTAGTGGGATACTCTTGAATTGTACATTCAAGAAATGAGTTGAAGGTTTTGGTGAATTCCTTCTGTATGTTCTCAGTTTGACACATTGTTCATGTACTTGCTTGTATATTTGCATTTGTACCATTTCATTTCTGTGGGGCAAGCTGGATTGCTGAATGTGTGCAATTGTTGCATTGTGGAGTTCATCTTCGCGTTAATTTCTTCATTTTAGTTTCTGGATATGAAGTGCTTCTGCTTTTTAGTAGATCTGACCTTGTGCAATGTATATATTTCCTACTACTTTTGTTGAACTGTCATGGTACTCTTTTCTTGTAGTCACAATGGTCATATGGGATTGCATGTAATTAAGTTATGACATTGACTACCTCTAGCAACCTTCCTTAGATTCACTTGGTTTTAACTGTCCTGCTCTCCTGTGCATGCCCATAAATCTTGATTTGCACAATTTGAGCATTTACAGAAGGTCAACATCTGGATATCTGTAGAAGAACATTGAAATTGTTCCTTTGAATTGATATTTTTTCTCCTAAGGAGGAAAAGGAGGAGAGGGAAAATTGAGGGGACCAGGGGTAGGGGAGGGGGGAATCATGGAGTTTTATTTTATTGTACTTTTTTTTTTTTTAAATGAGTAACGGAGGAGGGACTTGCTCTTTGTGCCATTGGTAAATTTCATTCATGAAAGTCAATTTGGCAACCCATATTGATATCCATTACACCAAGTATCCTTTCATACACCTCCTCTGTTAAATTGGCTTACCAGTTTCCTTTTGATGGGTGCAGTATTGCCTGATTTTGCCCAGGTGTACAGTTTCATTGGCAGTGTATTTGATCCTGGTGCGACTGGACATCTTCAGAAGCTGAAGAAGATGGACCCCATTGATGTTGAAACTGTATGTGCTATACTAATTTTCAGCAATTATAACTTTTTGTTTTTGTTTAATGAGAAATCTTGACATGCAGTTTTTACTCGTTTGGTTACTATGCAATGTTCATCTTAGAGATGCAGCTCTTTGAGTTTTTCTATGACCCCTCAAATTTCTCTTCACACTTTCAGGTTTTTATCTTAGAGTAGTTGATATGGTTTTCCAACTCTCTTGTCTAAGCAAATTATATTTGCTCCAAAGAGCCTGGACTTTCCATGTTACTAATTTGAAGCTATTTTCACTATGAATATAGACTGTTAGCTGGACTTAAAAGTAGTTACAATAGAGTTGCTGTCGATTGAAGTCCTCTTGAAAATTGGCTTGTAGAGCAGTACAAGATCCATTCTGCAGGATATAATTATCAATCCTAGGATTTCATTGTTGGTACGTTGAAAAGCGTTATTGCATTTGAGAAATACCCTGTTGTACGTATATTCATCCGGTTCTTACTTTAACCTGTTTGATTCGTCCTATTTTTATTTTATTTTTTTTGGGGTACCATTTTCAAGGCATGGATTTGTCAAAATAAGATAACAAAAAGATGAAAGTTTGTACAATCCTCTTATATAGGATTAAAGACCTAACAATTCTTTATAAAATTGTACTTATTTATCCTTCACTTTATTTTTTTATTTATTTTTCTTAGGAAAAAAAAACCCAATCAAAATTTCATTTTCGAATGAATAAAATATATGTATTATACAGTTTGCGATTGTAATTGTAATCACTATTTTCATCATAGTTATGAATAAAAAAAAAGATAATAATTTTGCAAATGCTAGATTTCAAGTGAATACAGATAAGATATAAAATAAATATTGGTAAGATATAGACAAAGAGGACTACCAATTTTTAGCTTTTCGAGGAATCCTTCATCATTGATTGTGAATAACTGATTCTTTTTATGATCTTTGAATAAAAAGACAACAAAGGCCATAAGAAGTACTTTTTTGTAACATTATCATGTGTGACTGTATAATCTTGCTGGGTCATTATCATTATTAATAAGGTTAATAAGAGCTCAGATGCAATTTGTTGTCTTCACGGGGTTGCGTTAATCTTGTACATACAGAATAAGAGATTAGACATAAGAGTAATTATGACGGGAACCTAAGTTGCTCTAATATGAGATGATGGAGAAGCAGAAACTCCGAAACTCTAAAATTGGATTGCAGGCAGACCTTAACGCATTGGGTAAACTAACCTAAAGCTGGATGTATATGTTGAACGTGACCTTAAGCCAAGTAATCCTAGAATGTCGGTATAATCAGAGGGAAACCTTGATCTGCTGAATATAAAAGTCAGGAACCTTGATGTAAGTAAGGTGAATGCCAGAAGAAGTAAATTTTTTATTAGTTCACAAGAGAAATCAGGAGATACTCAAAAATAGGGATAAAAATAATATCCCATGTTTTATGCAGTAGATGACTCTAAGACTAATCTAACAACATCTGGACAACTTGCAAATAACAGAACCGGATAAACAACAAAAAATAAAGAATAGCAAGACTTATCCAACAAAACTAAACCGAAGACAAACTAAGACAACTATATCGCCAACAAATTCATATTCAATGAACTTGACTCCCTTGTTTTTTATTGGCATAATGAATCCTATAAATCTTGGAAACAATTTAATCAAGAAAACTAATTGATATCTAATAAACTAGGCAAGGGCTTAATAACAGAAACAAATAAAATAGAAAATAAGCTGATAAAAGAAACTAATAAATGCTTAAGAATCCAACCAGACTAGGCAACTTAGTAAAATAGACAACTATAAATAGGAAAAATGTCGATCAAAACATGCCTTAAGAGATTGGGCTGTTGAGTGTCGACCTACCCAAGGTCAGTGCAACCGGTCCCCGGTTAACTATCCCCGGTTGACCCCGTCCCAGTCAATTGTCCGAGGTTGGCTGGTCTCCACTCCATGCGGCTTGATCTCAGTCTTCTGGCTTGCTTTGGTCTTATTGGTCCACTTACATTTGCCCAAATTGATAATCTTGACTCCAGAATGAACTAAATTGATTTAGTTCGAGAATTGGCTTGAATTTTCGATCAAGGCTTCTTGGACCTGACTCTGTGCATGTATCAAATTATAATTGTGTTCTTGGGTGTTTGCATGCACATAATATTGTAGTTTGAAGTCTGCATGTTATGGGCTGTTGATAATTGATAACAAATTTGCTTACCTGCAGGTATTGTTGTTGATGAGAAACTTATCGATCAATCTGACCAGTCCAGACTTTGAGGATCATGTAAGCATCACCTTTGTTTCTCATGTTCTTGTTTACTACTTGATGATACTAAAATTAATGCACATGTGGCTTGAGCTCAGTTTTTAAGCTAAATCTGATTATATGTGTGCTTTCATTACAGTGAAAAACAGCACGATTTGCTTGATAATGGGGTACTTGTCTCTTTTATACGGTTTGCCAGAATCATGTGTATAATGGCCATTAAACCTTTGTTACCTAACAATAGTATACTTGTCCTTATTATACTTAAGGTTGGCGATAGTAATGGGCCTTAAAAACTATTTGAGTTTTCGCTAGTATTATGTCGTGACAAAACATGGGTTGCATCTCCATTTTGTTGTTGGTCTTTGCCATCTTTATGAATTTGGCTTTAATTCAAAGCAGAATTTTCATCATTAATTAGCATTCTGCATGTCGGTATGCTTTGCATCAAAAGGCGTGATGCCACTTTTCCTCGGAACTGGACTTTGCTGAAAGGTCTGTTGAAGCATCTTTATGTCCATGGTGAATGCTTTTTGTTGGCTTGAATTCCCTGATATTAGAATTAGCTTAATCAACTACTTGTGTGTCCAAAAAGGTGTTTTACTGTTTAATATGCATAGATGATCTGTTTTTATTTGCATCTTTTCCCCTTCTTCCCTATGATGAAGCTAGCATTATTGTCTTAATTCAGTGGATCATAGTATGGTTACCGCATTTTCGTGGGGAGGCTACCTTGTGTTGGGGCTTTACCCTTCGTCTAAAGGATTGTTGCATTTTTTTTTTCCCCCAGAGGAGGTTGCTCCGGACATATGAGATAGACTCAGATATGCCAAAGCAGGGTGGTTTGGGTCCTACCTTGCATGAAGATCGATCCAAGCAAATTGTGTAGGCATGGGGAAATGAGGCAAAATAGCATGAATGAATCTTCGGGCATCGTCTTGAACCACCAACTTCACGTTGCATCTCTCTGTTGGCTAATTGCTCCTCCATGGTTGCAGACACTAGCTTGTAAGTAGTTTTGACTAGCAAAAGGGACCATCAACTGCGAAGTTCATCACTGAGTTCCGTGCGAGCTCTTTATGTATATATTCATATATATGATGCAAAATAAGGAAAAGCAAAATAATGTAGCGTTGTGTAGTTACTTCCGCATTACAGGAAAAATATGGTGCATTGCTGGAGTTGGCCATTTCCGCTCGTGGGCTTTTCCTGGTCTATTACTGTACAGAAAATGGGTTTGGATATCTGTGTAATGCCAGTTTTGACCATCTTCAATCAGCAAGTTAGGCTATAGATCCTAGAAGGCGACATCGTACCAACCTATATGTTAATATGTCCGAGTCGTTTTCCTGTACCTCGATTTGTTTTGAATTCTCGAGGTGATAATGTTTGTGATATGCATTGGATATGGGATTGGCAATTGACACTATTGGTGATTATGCTATAGGAAGTTGTCATTTTGCACCCATCAACTTCCTATAAACCTCCCTAATGTTAGAAATATTAGATGTATATGCAGTCTCACTTTGCCACTGTTTGATTGTTTCGCGATTCCTATTACTAGCGACCTGTGGGACAACTTTAAGTTATGATGTCAGAAATTAAGGAGAAACTGCATTCAGATCCCCCAAACGGCGAACCTGGACTGGCAAGCGTGTTACTTGGCCGTTGCTTTGATTTGTGAATATGTTTGAACCAAACTGTATGGTTTTCGGTTGGAGATTTTTGCGTTTAGTTTAATGATTGGGCTATATTTTGTAATGTAGGAAGATATATTTGTACCATGTAATATGATATAATAATGTGAGTATTAATTGCTTGGATGTTATATTCATGCGGGTAACAAATATTAAATGTCTATTAATACCAATAGCCAGTTTTACTTCATTATAATAGTAATTTAATTTTTTTTTTGTGTTCTATTATAACTTCATAAGGAGGTTTCAAACTTGGTTTATCTACCGATAGTTGTATCTTTAAATTATAATAGCCTTAGCATAATGAAATTGTTTTTTCAACATTTAATTATATTTTAGGCCTGTAATATCAATTGTATAAGGAACCTCTATTATGAAAAATATCGAATAGCCTATGAATTCTATATGATTTGATATTTTTCGTGAAAATACCTCCAATAAATCAATGAATGACAAGGTAATATTGATATATAATTTATTGTAGTTTTATTCCATTTAGGCAAGTATATTGATTGTAATTTTATCAATAGAGCCAGAATCTAGTATAAATTTTGCATTGATTTATATGTAGAATTTATAATGGTAGTAAAATTAAATACATATATATTTATAAATGTTAACTAAAAACTTGTTAAAGTGCTATAATAAAAGAACTTTCAATTATACGTAAGATATTGCCTTTTTCTTTTCCTTAAAAAAAGCTGGTTTGGTTTATCTTTCTCAATTAATTATAAACTTTTAGTTTGATTCAATTTGGGATTCTGAATTTAATCAAAGAGAAAAATCCTTGTTTGGCTTTATTTGGTTTATGGATTGGTTTGGTTTGATCACTTTTTTTTTGTCTACACCTAACACAAATCATACCATCATATTTGCATTCGCATTAGAGGAATTTGAAAAATAGTAAATAAATAAAAAATT
Source organism: Lumnitzera littorea (assembly GCA_024138015.1). NCBI lineage: Eukaryota > Viridiplantae > Streptophyta > Magnoliopsida > Myrtales > Combretaceae > Lumnitzera > Lumnitzera littorea. Next base: position 124,694,939 of record JAMXBB010000003.1, on the reverse strand, counting down.
TATAGGATTGTTTAAAAAAATTGTATTTTTTCTTTATGTGATAACTATTATTTATCATGGAAGATCAGATATATATATTTATATTATTTAAGCTCATCTAATTTGGTATCTTTTTAAACAATTTAATCACATTAAAATGAATAAATTATTTATAATTATCTGTTATCCTATTAGTAATTCTACATTTAATTCCCACTATACTTAATAACTGTACACTCCCCATCATTTACATTTTTATTTCCCATCATTTACGCTTTCATTTTATCTCCACTTTATAAAATAACATGGCAACCTTTAACTTTATTTTTTGTTCACGTTTTTGGTTTGGTGTGAATTGTATGGTTTTTCTTTTTCCTTCTTTCTTTTTCGTCTTCTTCTTCTTCTTTTTTTTTTTTTTGGCTTTTTGGGTTTTCTTCGTCTACTGTAATTATATTATTTATTTAACTTCTTATTGTATAACGCTCTTATCAATTTGTTCATTATTATTTTTTCAATATTATTACCAAGTTGGATACATTATGCCTTGTAATATTATCTAATACTCTCTTCAAATTATTTCGCCCGTTAGAAATTTTTTAAGTAGATGTATCGCAGGATATCGTCCACCAATTTTCATAGAACGGCATCAATTAACCTCTCTCCTTGAATAATTTTCCACGAAAATCATGACGTTTTCTTTGGACATTCTCAAATAATTTCTCTAATTATTTGTAACCTTCAACCTTAAAATATTGTTATATTTTTTTACCATTACGCTATGCGAGTGGAAATAATGAACCGAATAAAAAGTTCAGTGCTATAATTTTTCAGTTTGGTCGCAAATGGAATATGTTAATTTATGTTTTTGCTGTTACATAATCATATCCTGGATATAAGATAGCTATGTATAGAATATATTATATATATAAAATAATATATAATTTATTATTAAAACTAAGTGAGTATCAAATTGATAGAATATAAGGCCGTATTTATACCCTTCGTGGGTATAGGATCCAAACTTTTAGAATCTAAATCTATCCAATAACTTTCTGAATTGACAATAAAGCCTATATATATAGAACTTACAGGTTACTCCATGGAGCATGTAATTTTTTTTTTCATTTTTTTCATAACTTTCAATTGCATGTGGTCTTTTAAGGGCAAATTATGGTTACATATTGTATCCTATAATAAAAGATTGTTTTTTTATTCTTTATTAAAAGTTTTATGTATGCATTTGTAAATATTTTGGTTATCTTTTACAATACCGCTACAATTACATATAAAATTTTCTACTAACTCTCCCGTGTGATACTTAAATTCTTTGGTACTCTTTAGAGAAGTTAAGTTAGCCTTCTTATCAAAAATACACAAAATCATACTTACCTAAAGAGAGAAGTTAGAGGGAGAAAAGTGCTCAAATAAGAATAAAAATTGTATTTCTAAATGGTTTACATACAAAGGAATGATTCCCTTATATATAAGAGATTTCTATCAATGGACGGTTTAGACTTATTCGATCTAATAATTATCATACATTCCTACTAACCTATTCCAACTACCATCACTTATCAAGATTTAATGTATTTGGATACTCAGAATATTTTTTTTAAACATGTTTTTTTTTTTTTAAAGGTACATGAATGGGGCTATTTGCAAAACAAAACTGAGCCAAACCTAGTCGCGTTAAACCATAAAATGTTGATCTTGAGAATTGAAAGATGCAAGAGAGAGGCAACAATAGTATTAGATTTCTATCTCATGGGCTTGGTACATTTTTTTTCATTTGGTAAATTAGTTTTTAATAAAAAATTGTAGCATTATTATTTATTTATCATTACTAATATTATTTAATTATTTTTATAGATAAATACATGATACCTTAAAACTTATACCCCATATACTATAGAATACAAGTTTTAGTATAGGTAAAGGTAAATATTATATTATCTTAATTTTATGAAAGTAGGTTTTTAAAAATTATTACTTAGAAGTCGTTATCTATTTTATGATTTTTTAATTATATATCTAATTAAAGATTTAATTATTATTATCTACACTTTAGTTAATTCCCATCCATATTATTAGTCTACTTAGCATGCTATTATGTATTCCACTTGTAAAATATAGTTGATTTTTATACTTAATTTCGATATATATAAAGAAAATTTAATTAAGTCGATTAACTCTTATCAACCATCTCCAATTTGAGCCGGTACTTGGTTTATGTATAATTTATGAGGTTTTTTTTTTATTGAAATTAAATATATTAGTAATGCTTGCTTATATTCAAAAACAATATTGTGATCGTGACTTTTTGTACGAGTAACTATAATATTTTGAACGAAAAAATATAATAAGAAAAGACTGACAGATTTATGCAAAAAACTTATAAATTTTATATTGTATATGTATTCAAAAGGGTTATAAGGTTAGTTTCAACTTTAGAACTTACATTTATAAGGTGAAGTTATAAGGTAGAGATTTTAATTTCTTTTTTCTTAAATTAAATAAATTCTTTATGCCAATATTAAAAACACGTAATCCTTCGATTAAGCCTATTAAGTGCAGTCATTGCAACCGGCAGGTGATCTAAATAACTCACCGGTCATTAGTCACTAAGGATAATATCGACCTTTCACTTAAAATCCAATAAATGTTACTCTCTGAGCCTTCCTGCTTTGCCTTGTCCATATATATATATATATTGATTAGGGTTTCGTCTCCGTTAGGGTTTCAGAACTTGCATACCTTCGGAGCAGGTACGGCAGCAGATAAGAGATCTTCAATCACACTCTAGCTGCTACAATCATGGTACTTCTTCTCAATATTTTCAACCTCTATGGAGTTTCATGTTTATTGATATGCGTATAATCTTTCCTGTTTCGTGTTCAGATCATTCCAGAGAAGAACCGGAGAGAAATCTGCAAGTATCTCTTCCAAGGTCAGTCTCTCTTCTCATAGGCGTAGACGAGTCGTTCGTGATATACTTTTCGGTATTTTAAATAAATCTACGAAAATTTGATGAAATACAACCATTGTTCGATCCGTATTGGTGGTAATGATACAGAAAAGCGATTGTGCATCATGTAACTGGTTAGGTATATCAGTTGTGTCGTGTTTTTGTAAAGTGTATAGTTATTACAGTTGATTGATCGTGTACGGTTTTGTCGATTTATTTCATAGCTAGTTGATTTATTGGTGGCAATTTGTCTTCTTGGACAAGTTCAATGAAGAGATTTCTGAAATTGTTGAAATGGTGAAGATTCACCTGTAATTTAAGATTCCACTGTTTTGTTGCTTTTGCTATTTCCTTGCTTCTGTTGATGATACAGACTTCTTAGTTGGCATTAATTTGAGGGATTGCAAATCAATATCTCTTTTATATTTATAGTGTTTGTTTTGTTGGATTCTAAAATCTGGATATGGGTTCTTTCCTAATTTTGATTGAAAGTTTTGTGTCCTAGCCTTCATTAAAACCTTGGAAAAATTAAGAATTCTGGTTTTGATATTCCTTTCTGTTGTATTTTAGCCAAGAATTAGGTGCTGAATCAACCGATATCTTTTGTTGTGATGAGACTTAATCCTTGTTTTTGCCATTTATTATGGACTCTTTTTTTTTTTTGGATGGGGATCAATAGAGGGAGTATGTTATGCGAAGAAGGATTTCAATCTAGCAAAACACCCTGACATTGATGCTCCCAATCTGCAAGTCATCAAGCTGATGCAAAGCTTTAAATCCAAGGAATATGTGCGGGAAACATTCGCATGGATGCACTACTACTGGTATCTCACCAATGATGGTATTGAGTTCTTGAGGACTTACCTCAATCTTCCTTCTGAGATTGTTCCTGCTACTTTGAAGAAACAGGCAAAGCCTGCTGGTCGACCTATGGGTGGCCCTCCTGGCGATCGCCCGAGGTAATGTAATACCGTACTAGTTAGTATATGATTTTCTGTTCATTCATGAATGTTATTATAAAAATATTGGTTTTCCAGGGGTCCACCTCGTTTTGAAGGAGACCGTCCAAGATTTGGTGATCGTGAGGGTTATCGTGGTGGCCCTCGTGGTGGTGATTTTGGAGGTGACAAAGGAGGAGCTCCAGCAGATTTCCAGCCTTCATTCAGGGTAATAATCTGAATCTCTCATGTAGTTTGTGCTTGTTCAAAGTTGCTTCCAACTGAATTTCCTTCTGCTTTGTTCATTTGGTTTGAGGTGAATGCCACAACGTTAACTTTGGAGTGAAAAGAAATTCATACTTAGCCCTCTGAACATGAATTATTCTGTTTCATTTTTTCTTTTGGTACTTAATTTATCATTTTTCAGTTGATTCCAGAACTTTAGTAATGACCTGACATCTTGATTCTATCTTGTAGGGTGCTGGTGGAAGACCTGGCTTCGGTCGTGGTGGTGGAGGTTATGGTGCTGCCCCATCTGGTTCTGGGTTCCCTTAGAATCATTGCAATGTGCTTGGCTTCCATAATAGGTTCAAGAAACTTCAAAGTTGCAATTTAGTTTCTATTGGCCCCTTTTGTTATGATTTTACCAGTTCTTATGTCTAGGGACATGCTATTTATATGGTTATGACTTATGAGCATCGAGTATAGCATGTATCAGTACATTATAGCAATTTTGGTAGAGCATCCCTGTTCAGTTTTCAGATGTCTTCCCTCATGTTCAGTTTTATGGGTGCCTATGCACCTCCAAAAGAATAGATCGGGATCAGAACTGGTTAGTATCGAAAATTACTAAATTATTGAAAATAATTGAGAATGGGGAGTGAAAAACTAGACACTTGAAATTTTTGCTTTGCAACAACTATAAATCATTAAAATATATATGTATATGCATAAGTGTTAAAATGTAAGCTTATTGGCTTAATCAACACTAAAGTTTCTGCTCGTGGAGGGTATTCATTGGCTTCTCAAATGATTTATTTGCTTTTGGAGTTGCATTTTGGTGCTGATTGCAGTCCTGAACTTAGACTCGTCCGTGAGTGTTGAGCAAGTTGCTGCGCTTTCATCAAACATTGAGGTATTCTTTCAGGATCCCTTCATCTTGGATGAATTGCTTCAATTTAAGCAGATGATGTTCTCAGTAATGTTTTATTTAAATCTCTCTAAATGCAAGTTGCAAGGAATCGTGTACTTCGAAAGACAAGTCCTTGGCAGCATTTCGTTCTAAGGAAGTGTAGCTCGGACGGTCTCTGAACTTCTCATGCTGAAAATTGATTTTTAAGGATTATTGTCAATAACAATGAAGATCTCTACTTGCTGATAAGTGCATCATATGGCCTATTTCAAATGAGTGCAGATATACTCATCTAATCTTATCAAAACCATACTTCAACGTTAGTTTCATCATATGTTTATGTAAATAATCAGCGCATGCCTTTAACACCATGAAAGTTGTATTTTTCAAGATTATATTTAAAATACCTCGAACTATGTGGTTATTTTATTGTTTTAAAAGGAAAGAAAATTATTTGTTTACAATCAAAATTTAAAAAAAGTATCAAAATATAAATTGTACAAAAATAATTATTAAAATATTAAGGTTATGTCGTATCTTAAAAATAAGATGTAATTATTTATATTAATATCGTATTTTTAAATTGTAACATTAGTATAATCTTAGATGCGATATTAATTTTTATATATTATGGTTATGTTGATCTTAAAAATGCAGTATTAATATAGATAGTAATATTATATTTTTAAGATGTGATATAATATCGGTATTTCGGTAATTTTTTTAATATAATTTATAATTATTAAATTTTTTTTTTCTAAAGTTGGTGAACATATACTAGGCCCTCTAAAATGGTGACAATACTTTAAAATGTAAGACTATAATTGTGATTATAAATAACTTTTCCTGCTAAATTACTTCCCTTTGAAACGGAATAAAGGAAAGTTTCTAGGAATTTATATTTTCTACTTACTTTCCTCTTTCATCACGCGGATAGGGGGAATGTAGCTTGTATCACTTAAGAGCATGACATTGCGATGACCCGGAGAGAACATTATTGGTTTAAAAGTTACTCCCTATTTTGGAGATCCTAGGTTGTGGAGAATAAGTTTAGAAAAATCCGGTTGGTGGTTGATCTTAGGATTGCTGAAGTCGAGCACAAGGCAACTGTTTTCGAGGGAACTTGACCAGAAGGCCAAAGCCGAGATTGTCTTGTGGTAGTAGAAAGTGGAGTTCGGGGGGCAAGAGGGAAAATGAGCCCATTTCTTGACCTGTGATAGCTGAGTGTGAAAATGAAGAGTTGCAAGGGAAAATAAAGGAGCTTGAATCTAAGCTAGAGGAGGCTAATGATGTCGTTATGGTGTTGGAAAGACGCTTAGAAAAAGCATTCAGGCCTTGATTTGAGCTTTCTAAATTTCCTTGATGAGAAGTAAGAGCTTGACGTATCTCAACCGGAAGGTAAAGGGGAGGGTCATAAGGTTGGTCAAGCCCGTACCAAGATTCAAGGTCATGCCACTACTATAGACGACGACTTCCTTGGTTATCCTCTTCCTTTTCCTTTGCGCATGATATTCATCAAATTGTTGAGATTGCTTGTGAGCTTAGGACCAAGGTCTTTAGAGCTAGTGTTGAACTTTGTTCAAGCTTCAGAAGACTGGATTGAGCTTGAGCTTGAGTTGGAGTTGTATATCCAAGAACCTTTCCCCTCCCCCCGGAGCACTTCTACTAGATTTTTTAAGATTTTGTACTCATACAATGAGTCGGCATATTGACCCTAATGTTTTATAAATGCCATAATGATAAATATTTGAATGCAATAAGCTTTTGAATCTTCTTCTTCCATTTTGCTATTATTTTAAGTAGCAATATCTTATGATGCATCTTACTTTGCTCGCATTAATTAGTTAAATTATAATTTACTGGAAATACTTGGGATGAGAGGGCCAAGCCTCATTCCACAAAAACACTTCGAGCCTGATATTGTCATTGGAGGCTTACCCTTGATTGGTCCTTGTGTATTCTAAGCATGTTCTTTACACTTCTTAGAGAGGTCAGGCCTAAGTAAATGCATATTAACAACTAAAAAGTTACGAGGATTAAGTGGTGTAACTGCCAATTAACCTCATCCATCAAAGTGCGAATCATACTGCATGTATGGAAGGGCATTGGTTTATCACCCCTTAAGCCTTATTGTATTTAGGGATTTGTTCACATGTGCCATTAATGGCATTAGATGCACATTTCCTTTCCAAGGCCTCCGAAGCACTATAAATAAGAGCCTAGTGTCAATGACAGTATTCTCATCTTACAATGTGCTTGCAACATCTTGTTTCTCTCCATACTTTGGTTTTCTTCTTTTAAGTCTTTTGTCTTACTAGGTTTTTACTTTCTAATAGGCTTTTTGTGTATGAAATTTGTGGAGGGTTAAATTCGACATTAGGCTTTAGGTTTATTAATTAATTGAATTTGACTCTTTAAGTTCAGATAATGAGAATGAGATAATCAAGTCCATATATTTGAGATAATCAAAAGACTTATGGTGGGCTTAAAGTGCAGCTCGATAGATTTATTCGTTCAATCCAACCTTTTTGGATTTGGTTCACAATAAAACAAAAGACCTTCATTGAGCTTAAACCCATAAAAAGAATCCATTGGAGGTTTATAAGAAAAAGGATTTAATCTTGACCATCGACTACTATTACAATTCGATAGACGAGATCAAATTGTGATTTTCTATGAATACCCCTTTCCTTCCCTCATTTTCATAAGAAAAACACCAACTAATGCGATTACTTTATTGAATTCCATATTCAAACAAATTAAACACTTAATTCCCTTAAGAACATATACCTTATTCATCACAAATAGTGAAGTTTGATGCTATTCTACTCCTTCATTTGTCGCATCATTTATTAGAATTTTACTTTCCACCTTTTCTCTTGATCATCTTATGAGTATCACTTAAATTATTTCTCTTTATCACGTATAGTGCATTAATTACATAGTATGTATGTGACCTATTTACTTAGACCTTCACACCCACAAAATTCAATAGGGCAAGGGAAATAACACCTTTTTTGTTCCTCCCAATTAATTTTAGTCTATGTGGAATCCAAAAGTAGGGCTTAAGTAATGATTTTTGGCGCTGACCACATAATCACAAAAAAATAAAAATAAAAAAAAAAAGGGAAACTCACCACATTAGTAGAAATCGTCACATCTTAAGACAAATTTATATTAGTGCATATATATATATATATATTTTACTTGAAATAAAAAAAAATAACATATGTTGTTTGATTTAGAGGATAAAGAAGGAAAAAAAAAAAAAAGAAAAAACCAAAAGAAGAAAGCTTTTGATTGAAAAATGGTGGAAAATATTATTCGGTTCACCGAGGCGAGGAACTAAGTCATTCTAATTTTGATATTTGACTCCCCCTCCTAAGACTGCTTATGTATAGAAATTAGGCTTCTAGCAAAATTAAATAGATGCACAGAAATTAATTAATGAATTGACCTCCATCTTAGTTATGGTAATCACGTCCGCTAACCTATTGTAATCTGCATCTTCTTTGGGACTCTTGCCCTTATCTAACACATGTCGGCCACGAGAGGCGACTGAACAAGCTGCCTCTCGCGATTCCGCCTTCTGCTCTTCGCTATCCTTGACATGCGTTGGGATTTTCTCTTGCCCATAATGAGTATGGATCTTCTGACGGCGAAGAGCTTGCAGATCATATATTGAGCCCTGAGATCTGGAACTGCTCCAATTCGAGTTATCACCTCTTTGAGCCACGGGATTTTGAGTGGTGAGACTTCTGTTGTTCATCCAGCATGGCTCGGAGCTTGGCATTCCGCTCCTTAGTAAGATCATTCTACATCATAAATTACTCGTTCAGAGCCCTAATCTCATCGTTTTCGGCCTGGAGCTTACTACATAGTTCCATCAGTGGGTCCACCATGGCGGTATTTTGACCACCGCCGGATCCTTTTGTCCGGCATCCACGACTCTGCCGATGCCAACAACTTGGCTTTTCATGGCCTCGGCAACCTTGGCAGCTGCTGGATCAACGGCTGTAGCCTGCTTAAATATGGTGGTTCTCGCCATCACTGTGATAGGAAACTAGATTGAGAGAGCAGAAAAAGAAGGTTACGCTATAGATGGTGACAAATGCTGTCTTTAAGAACATATTTCTTGGATTGGGCCTAAGTTGAGTAAACTGCGATAAGATTATCTAATGTTTAAGTCAATAAAAACGTAATAAAAATATATTGAAAAGTATATCTTTTTTAAATTAAGTAAATTCCGAGAATCCTAAGGATGACATAGCAGCTGTTAAGTCGGTCGTCCCACATACGTTGGCATCTCCGCCGTATGCCTGTAAATGTTCCAAGCTTCCCAGCCAGGCAGCAACTTTAGGAAGGAGCATAGCTCGGATTTTGCGTGCAAAAAATCAGCTTAGCTCAGAAATGGGCTTAAATAGGTCGATCTAGGTGGAGAAAGATTGGAATGGGCCTTGGAGGCCTAAAGCCCAAAATTGCCTACCTACAAATCCCATTTTCTATGTCCCTTTGCATTTGTGGGATAAACGCTGGCTATCCTAATTCAACGGGGGTTAAATTATTTCATCATTTTAAAATAAATTAATTATAGATTGAATTATAGAATCTATAGAATAGAGTTTTTAATTAACTAACTCCTCCTTGTTAATATTACTCTTATGTATTATTTTCTAAATTTCTATACATGAAGACGATGTGTGCTTATAAAAAATCAAAGTATTTTTTTTTTTTAATAAAAATATTTTCTCTTTTAATATTCTTAAGTTCTGAACTAAGGTGTTATGATGTCGTTTTTTCTCCTTGTTCTTTTTTTTCCCAATCATTATCATTTTATAACTTTGAAAGGGAGAATTGAATCTGATCTTTTATATTAGAAAACTAGTATTAATACCACAAAATCACAACAATCTTAAATGTGATAACATCATTTTCACTCAAGTTTAATGAACCATGTAATTTCGTATTTGTCTGTTCGTAACATAGCAATGAAAACAAGTACAAAGGTAAACATCTTAATAATTAAAACATTGATTATTTTTTTTCCAATTTTGCACGAAGAAAAAATGTAACCGTGATTAAGATTTATAATTATTTAAAATAATTTCATCCCACGAGGGCCCCAATTGCAGTTCTCTTGTGCTAGTCATTGATAATCGGAACAGATCATTTTAATTTGTGAGTATTTTCTAATTTTCCATTTCAACCATATCTGATCAAGAATTTGGAAGTGAATTCAAGAAGTATAATTGTTTAATTGTGGGTAGAATACTAATGTGGCTAAATCACAAATAGTAAATACGTTTTGCTTCATATACATTTATCTCCTCTATTTGTCGAAGCAAGTGTTTATGCTTTTAAAGTTTTAGAAAATTTACTTTTAAACCTATTTTTATTTATAGGCTTACAAAATAATCGTATAGGAGTCAAGAGAACTTTTCAGAAATTAGAGGTTGTATACTACTAATAATTTATATCTGAATTTGAGGTAAATTGCAATGCCTCCCTTTAGATTTCCTCTACATGTACGTAAGACTTGCATTTTTTTTTTTTTTTGGTCAACTATATATTATATTTATAGGAAGGGGAGATCCGAATATGTTTCATTTTAAGAGAGAACAATCCCTTCGGATTTCCTCTATATGTACTTAAGCCCGTCATCTTTGAAACTAAGTATTCAATCCTAAATCGTCAAAAATCCAAAAAAACACCGTTTCACACTTAAAAAGTAATAAATAGTGCTTTAATATTTTTAATTATTCTATCTAAAAGCAACTGTTTCTTTTCTTTTTGAAGATTTGGTGGTTATAGCACTTGATTTCAATGATAAAGAATTTAAACGCTTATGAAGCAAAAACATAAAAATTACAATAATCACAATATATTACAAAAATATAATCAAAGTGTATTTCCGTTTACTCATGAATTTACCACTCTAAATATAGGGATATTTTTAAGCAAGTCATTATTGGGTTTCTAACTTATCCGAACCATTAAAAACTTTATAAGGTCAGACATTAGAGGGTTTCGGGACGGATCGTGGAATTAATTCTCAAATCCTATAGAGTAATGAGTTGAGTTTTGGAATTTAGGAAAAACATAACTTTATTTTAAAATAATAATATGTACATATGCAAGATTCCTTGATCTCATTCCTAAAGCTCATATTAATCGGTTACATTTGTTTATATATGTAAATTATATAATGTATCTCAATTGATGTATCACTATTTGTACTTAATTTAATAAATTAGAAAGGACAATTATTAATTTCAGTTAAAAATAGATATGATTTTTTTTCTTCCATAATTTATGTTCTTTTATTTTTTTCCTAAAAAAAAAATCGTCGAAAGAATTAGGGAAACTTTACATATTGAAGTTAAATTTGGAAATTAATATAATGAGATCATCTACTAATATCACGAGTCGGGTTTTAATTGGATTTTTCAAAACTTTATAAAGGCGAATTATGGAAATAGGGTGAAAATACTATAGGGTACTCTATATTTAATATATCATAAAAAAACAGATTTGAAATGGATCTTTTAGGATTCACTTTGATTTTCTTAATATTTAAAAGTTACGGCCCTTAATAAATTCAAAAAACAAATATGTCCGGTTATTAGATTTCTCATTAATTTGATTTATAGATATTAGACGACAATACATCTTTAGTACAAAAAGAAAATATCCAATAAAAAATCAGTAAATTTAATTAAAAAATTGCCAATCATACCAGAGGGAAAAAAAAAGAAAAAATAAAATAGAAGAATTGCAGCAAAGCAAATAAGATAAAAAAAATTATCCATTAATAGACACACGCACGTGTTGCATGTGCTAAGATTATATTTATATCCATATCTTATCTATATTAATTTTTAAGTAGTTTATACGGTCCGTCCATTATAATTGGTCCTACCTTCTATCACGAAATGGATTTAATGTCTATTAAACCTGAACAGTTGAAAATATAATTCGTTCAATAGTTTAGTTTAGATCTAATGAATACTAAATCAAAAGTCGGATGAAAAACAGTACCAATCTTATAAAAAATATAAAAGGACTATAGAAAAATCCTAATATCTATATATATATATATATATATATACATGTTTATAATATAGATATTTGCTTCCCGGTTTTGTCTGCTTGCAAAGAACTTATTTTCTCTTTTGATGATGTTTGTTTTTGCTGGGCTACCCCGTGAACAAAATGTGGTGGCGGATAATCTTGCAACACAACGATTGGAGACAAGGGAGGATTTTTGGTTTAGTCATGAAGTTCTTGAATTTTTGATGAAATTCCTGAATATAAACTTTGTAAACATAAATTTAGCTATGGATAATGTTAGTCTGCTAATTATGAATGGGACGACTTTATTCCCAAGTTTTGCAGCCGAGCTGATAGCTCAAGTTTGTATTGCAGCTGTTAGATACTCAGATGTACTTGTTTTGTTTCGTTAGCTGTACTATTTCACCAAAAGGTTAAAAAAAAGTTTATTATATATATAAGTATATAAATAGTAAAACGATAAAAGATAAAAAAATACATGATATAGATATTCATATGTTGGCATTTTGACCCCATATTAGTTTTTACATTTGTGTTTTAGCTTTTAATTGCCTGAGACTCTACTCAATATCAGTGAACTGAACAAGTGCCAGCATCTTACATGACGAAACATAAATTAGGTATGCAGCCACCAAACACTGATTATTTAATATAGTTATTTTAATTTTAGTAAATCATCCGATTCATAATAATAAATATGAAATGGACACTATTTATTGTACATTAATTGATTTATCATAGTTAAAAATTATTTTTGAGTGGTTACACCATAATTTTTTTTAGCTCGATAAAATAAAAAATTTTCATTCAATTACATTTTATAATTTAAGGATATAATCTGGCCTAAGTCATAACTTAACACAGTTGGTAAAAAAAAAAAATTAAGTAAATAAAATGAAAAAAAAAAAAAAAAGGGATACAGAGCAAGACGAGTAAACGTTTATGCGGAATTAAAGTAACGCACTAGTATAGTATAGCGTGACAAGTCTAACGCCTGTCACGTTCGAAAAGGAAGTCAACGTGAAATACTGACGGAAAACGGTTAGGTTGTGGTTGTCCGGGACGGGGGCCGGGAGCATTAGCTAGTCCATTCTGCGACGGTGATCTTTCGCCAAAAGGCTACTCCTTTTTCCGTACATCTGCCTATGATCTGTGATGGCAGATAAGAAGAGGCAATTCAGGCGGTCAAACCCTAAATTCCCCAAATATTACAACAACAGCAACAAGATGGCGAATTCCCAACTTTTCGCTTTCACTAACCGGAAAATCATATTCTCGATTTCGGTTTTCATGATTCTGTTCGTTCTGATTCTTTTAAGCAGCTCCTCGAGCACTTCGAGCGTCGTCGCTAACGTTAACGCTCCGACGACATCCTCGTTGTATGCAATTGAAGTCGTCAATGAGTTTCCTCACGATCCTGATGCTTTCACTCAGGTAACGAATCGGAGGTTATTGGCATTTGCTTCTCGGAAAATGTTTTCTAACATTCTTAATTTTGCTATGATTTAGTCGTTTTTGATTGTTGGATGCTAGTAACTTTAGTTGAATACTGTTCGGGAAACATTTTCTGAAGGAATCGGGACGTGCGTTCCAATTTCTGTATATTAATTTTGTCTATCTGAATGAGTTTTTCCGTATTTATCAGTTATACAATACATTTCATTGTAGTCCAGTAATCCTTAACTTATCCAAAAAAATCAGAATGATCGCAAAAAGAACGACTTAGTGCTTATAGCAGCAGAACTATCTTTGATCATGAGGCGATCATAGCTTTCTGAATATGTAATTTGAATCGATTTGTTTATGGCAACAATCATCTGTCAATTTTAGTACAATTAATGTAAGATCCCTATCCTTAATTTTTTTTTTTTTTTAGTTCTTTTTGTGTTGCAATTCAAATTGCAATGAATTGGATTTGAGTCCCTCATTGGAACTGTGAGATTTCGGCTAACATTTATACAAACTAATGCTCTCTCACTTCAATAACTAGCTTTTGGGGCGTGGTTTTTTTTCAACGATCTGTATCAATTAGTTGCCCTCCACAACCTTCATTCGCAAGGGAATATTGAAAGACTAGTGAAGTCCAAGGCTGTGGTGAAGATCCATATCATGTTTGGTCCTAATATCATATTGTTCCGGTGCTTCAGAATACTTGGATTAGTAGGGCATGTATTCTAGTATAGGTTAAGGTAATAACTTCTTTAAGTCTAGAGCAAACATCTTGCATAAATCCAGAACAACCCAAATATATCAGTACATTAATTATACACTATAAAATACTAGACTGCTTTTTGGTTAAATTTAGTGTGGCTTGTAGAACAGGGAGGATCAAGTTTGGTGGTCTAGTTTAGGTAATGCTCAAAGGATTTCATCATATTATCTAATATGAGTACTTTTTTTCTAGGGTCTCCTTTATGCAGGAAATGATAGTTTATTTGAATCAACTGGTCTCAATGGACGTGTAAGTCTTTTTTTGATCAACATATTAATTTTTGAATTTTTCTTTCTTTTAATTTTGTCACATAGCTATGCTTCCTGGTGTATAGCTGCTAATATCATCTATTTATCATCCATTTGCAGTCATCTGTTCGGAAAGTAGCTCTTCAGAGTGGGAAGGTGTATATCCTCTATCTTTATGCCATCAACTTATACTTCTTATTTGCAAGTTTTGATTCGAGAGACATAAACCTGAAAGGTACAAAGATTATATATTTACTGATAAGAGTTTTTACAATAGATAAATGAAAGGAATTTTTGGTAATGGTTAACAATATTTGCACGATGCTTTGCAATTTGGTTTTCTCTGTTGATATTTGCTCAACACTCAAGTTATGATGCCAGTTGTGGCTCTATGTGTTATAATAGAAAGAGCATTGGACATGAGGGTCTTTGATTTTTATTTATTATTATTATTATTTTTTTTTTTTCAGATTGAGGTCATTCACAAGATGGACCGTTCATACTTTGGGGAGGGTTTAACTCTCCTTGGTGAAAGGTCAGTAGCAAAATTGGTTTTAATATCTTTTCCTTTATAGGAAGGAAATATCAATGGAGTCGCAAAAAGTGAAAATTTCTTTTTGTTCATTAAAAAGACCTCCTGACCATCTGAGATGAGGGTTTCCCTCATCAACTTTTTCCATATTCAGAAACAACCAACTATGGAGTTGACTTATAATTGGGTTTTTTTTTTACTTCTTGCATAAGACTACCTTTGCAGCTTTGATTGTAGGAATGCTGCAATTGCATCTGTGTAGATAATTTTCAGGCCACCTGTCGATCTAAATTAGTCTTCTTGGATACTTTTATTTGTCATGTAAATCAAGGTTTAATTTGATTGAAAGCATGTCCCTTGAAGGTAGATTTTGGGAAGCTTCAGTCCCTGCTTATCGTCAACTTATGCTCATATTGCATGATTGGTCATTCAACAAAGCTTATGAGTTAATATCATTCCATTCTAGTTGATAGGGCCACAGATCTCTAACACAAAAATGGTAGTGTTATTGATTGTACAAAGAGTTTTTTCACATTGGTTCCAGCTATGAAACCTCATCAGCTCTGCTAGGGTTCTTATTTCCCGTTACGATTAACTCCCTATCACAAAATATCTACAACTCACTATTTATATGAGCTGCTGCAAAGAAGTACAAGCATACGGTACAAATATCTAGATGAGTCTAGAAGTATCTGCTGACTGGGATCTCTACTAAAGCACCTGCAACACAAGCATTAGTGAACTAAAAGAATAGTAATAAAAGAATTACTACTAAAGGATACTAATTAAATCTTGAAAACCTTGTACATCTTTTAGAGACACGTGGCAAGTCTTCATGAACCCACGGGCACATGTTAATAGGGCTCCTGGTTTTGAAAGTACTCCCCTCCTAGTGCTGGGTAAGCAGAGGAAGGCCACATACTTATGCAGTCTTATCCTCGCATTTTGCAAAGAAGTTGTTTCTGTGCCTTGAACCCATGACTTACAGGTCCAAAGGCACAACTTAATCATTGGTATGCTATTGCTGGCTGTCAATGTAATATCACTTTATTACTGAAATGAAATAATGTGAAGGGAAAGAGGGTCTATTGACATTGCAAAAACACGAGAAACCTAATTATTCTTAAGCTGCATCCTTTACATCTCTATCCCATGGTGATGCTTGTGAAGACTTAGAGGAAGCATTCATCCACGAATTGGCAGTTGTGTTCCTTTTAAAAGCAAAAATGTGGAAACAAAAAAGATGAATGAGAAGCTAGAGAATTCTTCGTTGGTTAAACAGCTTCTTCTTGGGTTGACATGGGTGCTACTCATTTTTTTCCCAAAGTGATGACCTCACTACTAGGTCTATTTGTTGAGACATTTCTTGGTAGGTTTGGTTTGATGAACCTATGCTTGAAGTGCTATATGAAATTACATCTTTGCTTCCTTGACAAAGCAACTGATGCATGTGCTTTTGGCATGTATTATACCAAATTAATGTCTTGAGACCTTGCAGCTAATGCCACTTATTTAATTCCTTCTTTACATAAAATATTTGTTTCCTTGAGGAGATTGCACTAACAAAGCTAATTAGTCTTTATGCTCTTTTGTAGGCTGATCCAAGTAACTTGGTTGAAGCAAATTGGTTTCATATACGACCAACATAATTTAAGCAAAGTTTGTGTCATGTTCCTTCTGCTCTCACTTTGCTTGTGTTGTCAATACTTTTTGAAATTTACAAGAAAATATTGATGATTCTCTGTCAAAATTATGGGCCTCATATTGTTTTGTTACTTTTATGTCCATTTGAGGCAAAGCATAGATTTCTTGATCTATTGAATGGAAAAAAGAATCAATCTGTATATATGCATATATGTTGTTTAAACTTCTGCAGATTTCTAATTGCATAGATTCCTCTTCTTATTAAACTTCCTGATGGCTTAGTAATTAAGCTAGGTCTCATAAGAATGTCAAAAGAAGCATGTTTTTCTGTTAGGTGTTAGAGATGGTTAATAATAGCAGTAGTATAGTTAATATTAGGAAGAGAGGAGTCCAGTGAATGTTGCTATGTGGAAGATACATAGAAGGAAAATAGTATTAAATGGGGATGGGTAATAGGGATAGGGCAGCCAGCCATTTCTTAATTTTCTCTTAGAGAGTGAGTAGGAGCTCAAAGCTCTGTGTGAGGGGCATTTTCGCTCAGGATTTGTGTATCTTTGATCCGTAATTTCTTAAATTAAGGGTTTGCAATTATTCTATTTTCAATATAATCAGTATCTGAATCTCTTGAGTCTCTGTCAGCAGCTGGAGCACAATGGCTCAATTCTGATTATACCAAGGACTTTTCTTAGCTCTTCAATTTGTTGCTAGAGATTCTCGCATGAGGAACAAGAATGTAATGTTTACATTTTGAGATTACCTAGAAGAGTGGGCCTGCTTAAAGCTGGAAAGATTAGTAAAAAATTTGGCTTAAACCTTTGCTTTAGGGATCATTTTGTTTGAATTCTGGTATATTTTTTATTGTCATTCAAATGTCGAACATTTATATGCTAATGACAATGAATAAGAAAATAACTACTAATATATGCATAAGATAACTGAACGAGGGGGAATTGTAATAGAAAGATTGTGATATACCTTATGTTTACATATAGATGATTGACAAGATAAAGGTGCATTAGAAGGGAGAATATGGAGGCTATTATTTGTTTTATATAAAAAAAAAAATTATAAATAGAGAATGTCCAAGTGGGGCTGGGTGAAGTAATGGGGAGCCTTTAGTCATTCCATAGAATGTAGTGACATTTGTACTCTATTTCTTATCAGGTAGGATTTATTGGTATCTGACATGAAAAATTTTATGCCATCCTCAACCTTTACAACGTGTCTTAATGTTTAACCCAAATCCAGGCATCTTTAAAACAAAGTTGTGGGATTGGATGGACAGCTTGAGACAATATGAGATACACAAGACAAATTCTTTTTGAGCTTGGTTGTACAATTAAAAAAAAAAAAACCGATGACAGTTGAAGGAATCAAATATCCTATTGATAATTAAAACTATATAAATTATGGAAGACTCCTATATAATAAATAATAGTGGAATGTCGGAATGGGATAGGTTTTGTGTTGACATGAAAATGGCAGTACAATCACTATGCAATAGGAAGGTTCTGCAGTCTGTTGCTTCTTTGACATGAATTCTTCAGAGTGATTCAACAGTGTTGTATTTCCTGTGGCTCAATGTCTCACTCTTTCATCTTTGTAGTTACGGCATAGCATTTACTACCAATATGCAAGTATTTCTTTCACCATCACAAACTTTTTTGTTGTTTCTTTGACATCCCTTCTTGCTTAGGAATTGATCTGATGATGCATTCTCTATTTAGGTGGGAGAATTCACTCATCAAATGGAAGATGGCTGGGGACTTGCTAGTGATGGCAGGAACCTATTTGGAAGTGATGGTACTTCAACACTATATCAGATGGACCCTCAGACATTCAAAGGTTAGTCTCTCTCCGTAAGTAAGACTTGGTGCTGCTCCAATCCTCCTCCACAGGACATCTGAAGGGGAAGAAGGAGGTAAAGAAAAACATTTTAACACTGACAGCTGAGACTTCTAATTTTTTGAATGCATTATATGCTATAGTTGTGGGTAAACAGACAGTCAAGTTCAAAGGTGATGAAGTTCACAACCTTAATGAATTGGAGTATGTGAATGGAGAAGTTTGGGCAAATATTTGGCAGGTATATATAAAAGTCTCTTGCTTTGGGTTGTTGAAACCTCATGTGACTAGATATGCCAAAATCCTCACTTTGATTGTTAAACTGTTATGTTCCAGTGTTGCTCCTTATTCTCAATATGCCATATTTGTATACATAATTTGTTAGGACGTATTAGTAAGGAAACACCCATAATGATCAACACCTGTAATTTGTGGCCTGAAGCATTAGCTTTGTCTGATCAGGCTTTTTACTGTGCAGAGTGACTGCATCGCGAGAATCTCACACAAAGATGGTAACGTACTTGGGTGGATCCTCCTTCAAAATTTGAGGTCTTAATTCCTCCCTTTCTAAGCAAGCTGTATTGGTGTTGTATTGGACTATACATTTGTAATTCTTTACTCACTTAAATCCGTTTGTGTTGCTTCCTTTTGATCTTTATAGGGAAGGTTTGCTAGCTGCTGGAAATAGTGTAAGTACTTCTATCTAGAAAGTTGTCTTCATGTGAAGAATGCTCACAAAGGAGATTCTATAGACAATTTTGATTCCCTTTCACTAACTGCATAGACAGGCACTGCCTCTGCAGCAGCTAATTTAATTTGATTTGATGACATGGTAGGGAATTGATGTTTTGAATGGCATAGCATGGGATGGGGACAAGAAACGTCTGTTTGGTGAGTTCCCAATATTTTCCTTATGCTTCCAAATATATTGCTTATAATTAAATTTTCTCCTTAAGAGATTGTAGCTGAAAAAGATCCCTCTATGACAAATGCTTTTAGAAACTAGAGTGAATGATATTAACCAAAAAGGGGAAAAAATTTAGAAGAGGACTGAAAACGCTGCACGCATTCACCAACTTGAAAAATTCTAGATAGTGGTTTGATATTTCATGGTTCATTTGTCTGCTTCTTATCATCATTCTCCCATGTTTATGCCGAAGTTGCAAAAAATTTAATGCAGTGACCGGGAAGCTATGGCCAAAGCTATATGAGATTAAATTGCTTCCTGTAAAGAAGCAGTTTGATGAGGGAGCCATCAAACAGCTTTGTTTGCGGAGGCCATTTCACTTTTTCAAGCCTTGAAAGGGTTAGAGGTTTTTAAAGGGAATTTCGACAGGGAGGATGTTTATAATAGGAGAATTTCTCCATCAACCAATGGGTGGTGCTGCTTCTGGATGTAGTATGCGCCATCCCCAGAGTAGATAATGCAGAATTTCGTCAAAGTTTGATGAAAGCAATTTGGCGGTGCTTAAGATCGGAAATACAGCATTTAATTTAAGAGGAGCTCCTCAATGAAAGAAAGGAAACCGTCAAATGGTGATTGGCTTTTATCAATTGTAGAATAGTTCACTTGATCTTACATAACATGATATAGGTCAATTGCTACAACCTGAATAAAAGTTTTGGATTGATAATTCAAAGTTTTACGGTGTTAGATTTCAATCTCGGGCTTGATCTTGTTTAGAATTCATGTATAATTGAGTGGGAAATATAAGATGAACTCTCAAGTTTTATGAGGCAAAAAATCACAACTGCAAGAAGTTTGTCAAATATAGTTAAAGAGGCAATAGCAAGCTTACTAAGTGGCAAGATAGTTAATTCTCAAATATAGTTAAAGAGGCTCAATCTTATTACGTTTGGAAAGATGTGAAGACGCACATGACATGTACACCTTCAGTTTCAAATTATTCTAAACAAGAATGTGCACATCAACGATAGTGGCGGAAACAACAATAGTAGTAGTAAAAGCAATGGTGGTCGGTGGTGGCAAGGATGATAGTAGTGGTAATCAGTGGTGTTAGATAGTGGTGGTCATTAAATTGGGATGATGTTATTTGTGGAAAAAACGTAAAATTTTGTAAGGAGTTGTGAATTTTTTTGTTAAACTAAGGAATCTTTGCTAGTTATCCTATTGAATTGCGATCCTAAGACAAAAGAAAAAAAGTAAATGTCACGATAAGAAATAAGGATAGAGTGGAATTTCAATTTCTCCCAAGTGAACACGAGGTATTAGAATATTACTCAAGTGAATAGGGCATTAGTATATTACTAATGTAAAAAGTATCACTTCTTATGTAATCTATTATATGCAAGTATGTATAATTAGACCGGCTTGAACCTGCCAATCAAGGGCTTAATTCCCTTTAAACTAGGATCAGCCCAGTTAAGGCCAATTTTAGGTTGTTTTTGGGCTAGTGAGCTGCCTAATTCTTTTTTATAAATAATTATTTTCATTTTGGAAAAAAAAAACTTTATCTTTATTTTTAATTTGAAAAAAAAATTATAAATAAATCATAAGAATTAAAATTTTGACTATTTTACTTTATTAATTACTGGAATTAACATTAATGATTCACATCCTATTAATTGTTGGGTATTATATTAATAATTTGCATTTTCAATAATGCATAATTATTATCTTATGGTTATAATTAGTTAATCGAGTAAGTAAATTGAGTAAGTAAATCTCTTTTTATAGGTAATATCTCAAGGAAAGTTTGCTAATATAATCAATGTAGGACTAGATTTAATGATATTTAATGTTTATTGTACTCTTTTATTACTTTAAAGGAAACTTTAGAAAATAAAATAATTTATGTGGGAGTTAGACTAATATTGTAAATAAAAAAGTATCTATTTAAATCTATAATACACTTGGCATTTTATATATGGTATAAATATATTTTTTATGATTTTCAATGTTATTAAATTATAAATATATTTGTATTTTTATAAATAATTAAAATATGTTATTTATAAAAGTAGTTGCTTTTCTAAAAATTAAACAAAATTATATGAAATTTGTGATGTCTTATATCCTAAATTCCTTTAGTAGTTAAAGTAATATATTTTATATCATAATTATCTACTTTTACTAATATTAAAATATACAAATTTTAATGATTTTCTTTTTATGAACTTGTATATATTATTTGGTCTCCATATTAACTTTAAAATATAAGTAATAATATATACTTAATTTCATTTTATATTTTAATTAGAATGAATACTTAAATTTAATTTACAAAAAAACTTTCTTTTTTTCGTAATTTTTTTTTAATTTTCTGGGTCTAAACTAATGGATTAAGTTATCAATTTTTTCAATCTGAGCTTGAATTTGCTGGTTCAACGGGTTCAACATATTGAACTATACCGACCCTCCAAACCCGATAGATCAAACTATAATTCAAGCCCATGGCTCATGAGTCCGAACCAATTTGATGAACCATCAAACAAGTTTTGATCTGATTCATGGATTGAACCCAACTCTTCTCCAGGTCTTCTCCAAGTCTACAAATAATAAGGCTACTTCATTCAATTTCATATTGTTATCTGTTTCCGAAATCATAGGTCAAAGGTCATGTCCACGTTTCAAATACATGAGATCCTCTCATATTTTTATCATATGTAATATTCCCGGATGGAATGCAAACCATAGCATTTTCCCTAACATATCCTGCTTCGATGGACAAAATCAGAAGTCGAACATTATGCTAGAAAGCTCCTCTCTCTACGAAAGATCCACTTTGCCTAGTGATTCGGAATCAAAACTGATATTTTGGAGGTAGGTCTTCAAGCAAAGAGAATTAATCGGTCATCATATCTAGCAGTTAAAAATGGTATTTAATCTTCTAAAACAAATCTTTTGACAACAGATTTTCCCGACATTTGTGTTGCTACTAATCCTTCCAATAATCCGATTAAGAAATTCTAAGTCCATTTGCAACAAGCGGGATAAAACTCGCATGTTCCTAAATACTATTCCTGTTTCTATCACTCTCAATTATATATTCTCACGTATATCTGAAAAGCGTTTTTTATTTTGGCCCAAAATAACAAAGAAGAAGCTTTACTTTTAAAATTAAAATATTACACGTTTAAAGATGCAAATATCGCTTCTATAAAATGAGATTTGATTTGGGTACCGTGATTAAATTACATTTTAAAATATGATATACATGTAATATCTGTATAATATGATTGTCGTATGTTTAAAGTGCAACATGCATGTATTATTATTGCATTTTAAAAATATGACATATATAAAATATCAATATCGAATTTTCAATATGCTATATAGATTTGGTATTTGTCCTATATTTTATATATACTTGGTAGTAAGGGTGGGCACGTTCGATTCGATATGATTTGTCTTCTTTTACCGAATCGAACCTAATATAACAGTTTAGTTTTTTTTTTTTTAATTAAACCTAATTATATATAGTTCGATTTGTAAATTTTTGAACATAATAAAAACCGGTTTGTTTTACGATTTAAACTATTTGTATCAAATTTTTACTAAACATTTTTATTTTCAATAAATATGAAATTTCAAATAGAATTTATTTAATTGAATCTTAATAATTGATATAAAAATAAGACAAAGAATAACAATATATAAAAAATTTGATGAAATCTATAAAAAAAAATTGATGAAAAAAATATGAAAGAAGTGCAAAACACATGCATGAATTTTTTTTTTAATTTAACTAAATAATTCTATTCAAAATGGTACGGTGTTGAACAGTAAACCGTTTATATATAACTGAATAATAAACCAAACGGTTCGGAAAATAAAACCGATTTTTTAGTTTGATTGGTAATTCACGATTTTTTTTTTTTCCAACCTAAGTCGTAATTATCTAATATTTATTATTTGATAACTAAACATTAAAATTTGTCTATAAGAAGCAAGAACGTCATGTGATATCAAAGATTCTTAAAAACGGGAACACCATTTAAGTGGAAAAACAAGTGAGTTATTAAATTCACCAATCGATATGCCTCATGTTTTCCAGAAACTCAAGAAACATACCTCGTTTTTCGGCATCCGGCTATGGATTTTAATCCTCGCATGTTCCGCCATTTTCATGATGATTTCACTTCTTATGATCGTTTTCATCTGCATTCGCTACCGACGGAGAAAACCCCGTAAACTCGGTCTTGGTCTATTGAAATCGTTTGAGTTTGTCCACTCCGACAACCCATTCCACGATGCATCATTGTACAATAGAAGTCTCCTGTCTAGTCAAGTGCCGGAAATCGAAATGGACATGAGAAGATTGTCTGATCATACTAGTAGCCGAGTAACCGAATCGGAAGCTGATGCTATTGATTTGCCGAACAATGTCGGTACCAGTACGGGGAGAATCGAGTTCGGTTTTGATGAGATTGAAGCTGCTACAAATGGATTAGCTGATGAGAATGTGATTGGATATGGAAGTCGTTCGATTATTTATCGCGGTGTTTTGCTTAATAGTATCAGAGTAGCAGTGAAGAGGCTGCGGAGTAAAAGGTAATGTTTATGCAATCTGTATGAATTCAATTTTTTATTCACCTTCCGATAAAATATTTTGCAATCTGAATTAGATTATACTCTCAACATCTAAAGTCATATTTGATATATAGAAATGAATCAAAATAAAATTATAACTCTAAATTCTATTTTTATTCTATAATTTTGAAATTGAAATTGCCATTTTGATTTGTTTAAAAGATAGAATTGTGATTTCATTTTTACTTTATTAATTATGATCAATTAAAATTATTTTTTTAATCTTTAAAAACAATTAATCAAAAATATTTTTAATAAATAATTTTATTTAAATATTTAATATTATTCTATCCAATTCCATTCCATTCTCATATTCAACATTCTATTCTCATCGTTATCATTTCAGATATCATGGCGTGGATCTAAGGCAAGTAATGGAGGCATTAGCTCATGTTAATCACAGAAATGTTGTGAAGTTGATTGGATGCTGTCAGGAGGGAAATAATAGGTAACTCATTTTTCATCTAGATGAATATTACATAAGGCTCTAAAATAGGCCAGTTCGTTTTAAGTTCAACTTACTTTGAACTCAATTATTAAAATGAGTCGAATTTGAATTTAAGATAAAAGTCATTTATTTGAACAAATCAAATTCAAGCTCTAATTTATGAGCTCTATATATATATATATATATATATATTATACTGTATATTATTATATCCTAAAGCTAATATACATATAATATATATAAAGATATAATATGTCATAAGATAATATATGATATATAATCTAATTCTTATTTACTATTTCTTAATCTATTTATTTATTTATTTTGTATACTTAAACTTATAAATAAACTCGAGATTGACTCGTTTTAAGTTCGGCTTTACTCAAACTCAATTAGTAAACAAACTGAACTCGAGCTCAAGACAAAACTTGTTTATCAAAATGACTCAAGCTTAAGTCTCAATTACAAGTTCGATAGAAAAGCTTGACTCGAGTTCAAACTTGATAATTTTTAAATGAGTTAAGTTTGAATCTGTAGAAGCTCACTGCTCAAACTTAATTAGTAAACAAATTAAGCTCAAGTTCAAGATAAAACCCGTTTATCAAAACAAATCGGGTTCGAGCCTCAATTACAGTCTTGAAAAAAAAAATCAACTCGAGTTCAAGTTTGATAATTTTTAAACAAACTGAGCCTGAACATGTAGAACCTCAACTTGGCTTAGCTTATTTACAACCCTAAATTAATACATAATGTGATTCTATCTTCGTTTTGACACTCATGCACTTCTGCCAAATTTCCTCTCCAACAGGATGCTTATATACGAGTACATTGACAATGGAAACCTGCATCAGTGGCTTCATGGGTACGGCCGAGAAGTTAACCCTCTACCATGGAATAGAAGGATGAACATAATTCGGGGAATCGCAAAAGGGTATGAATATGATGACTTCTGAATAACTTACCCTTTTTTCTTTATTTGATCCCCTCTTTAACTAAATATGAAATAGTAACATGCATTTGAAGTCTAGCATACCTACATGAGGATATCGAACCAAAAGTTATACATGGTAATATCAAATCCAGCAACATATTGCTCGATCATCAGTGGAATGCCAGGATAGCTGATGTTGGCTTATCCAATTTGTACGATCTCAAATGCTGCCGTAAGATGCCACTCCAACCTGGGTAATTTGCCTTCTCCATTTTGCTCTCCTTTTTGTTCCATGTTGTCGAACCCAAATTCGAAGGTTGATCCGGATACGAGAAGTGGATAGGATCATGAGCGAACTTAATAAAAATATTATAATATGATTTGTGTTTTTTTGTTTGTATAAAGTAATAAAAAATATTCATATCTTTGAGAATTGAAAGTTGAAAATTTTTTACAATTCATTTTTTATTTTTCTTTAATCTATATTTATTTTTTTTAAGCAAATAGGTGTGTTTTCTAAAAAATACAAAAGAAAGTAATATATTTTAATTTAGGAAAAATTATTAGGTTCCTACAAAAAACTGGATTAGACCGACCAAATCAATTAGGATCGGATTAAATAGACGATCCAAATCAATTTTACGAAGGAATCAGATTCAACCGGGCTAAATTGAAAGTGTTAACAACACTGACTTATATTTACTTTTTCCCTTGAGGTTATGTGCATTACAGGATAAAGTTTCTCCATCCTGAATGCTTTCCATGACTGTGTCCCCTTTAATTGGTACTTTAGCACGTCTTGGAAAAAAGAGTAACTAAACATGCTAGAATATAATTAAAGGGAGCATGATCGGGTGGAATATGGATGAAGGCACCATTTAGGGTCATGGAAACTTAGTCCGTCTTTGAGGTGTGTATTGTTGACTAAAACTTTGCTAGTTTTTTAAGTTATCAAGCACCGGAAGATGCTGCTTCCACTGGAATTCTGGACGAAACCAATGATGTTTATTGCTTTGGTATACTTATAATGGAGATTGTGACGGGAAGATTTCCTATCGACGAAAGCCAACCTCAGGTATTGCAGCGAAAACACACTTTTAACATTGTTTTAGCACTTAGCAGGATTTTCATCGTTCAACAAGTTCCCTTGATACTTTGTTTTTTGTTTAAAAGGTTTACTTGATTGATTGGTTGAAGTCCATGATTGGAAATCACAAAACCGCATTCGTGACGGATCCAAGAATAACCGACATGCCTACCTCGAAGGAATTAAAGAGAGTTCTTCTTGTTGCTTTACGATGCGTAGATCCAGAAATAAGACATAGGCCTAAGATGGGAGATGTGATTCATATGCTCGAACCGCGGGACTTGCTACTTGGCAGTGCAAGCCTCAAGGCAAGGCATCTCTGGCCGCTTGTCATGCGAAATTAGCCACCAATTTTTTTTTTCATTCATTATCTAACTATAGCTTCTGTGTTGCTGCTGCTTCGATTCAGGAAAAAGGAATTGAGAGCCAGAGCAGGCCTGCTGAAACTCTCCATAGGAGTCAATCAGCAACCGAATTGTGCGAATTTCATTTTGAGACATATGGGAATTAATTACACTATGAAAAAATGGCAGAAAAGAAGTATAATTAATTACAATTTTTCGAATTTTTCATATAATCATGGGCTATTTTTGCATCCTAACTTCTTGGTGCCACTAGAAAGGCTTAAAAAATTAAACACATAACCTAAAGTTAAAAGTAATGGAAATAAGTATTTAACTTTTAATTCTATTATTATTTTACATTTCTTAGGCGAATTTTATTACAGGCTGATTTATATCTTCAATGGAATCGAACAAGTCTTTAACGGGGCAAATGGCGGTCCATTGTACTCAGGGAAAGGGCAATCAACCGTCCCGTTCTCAGCCAACTGAGCACAGGCTTTCGGGGTCACGTGGCTTGTGGTTCCCTGTACATCCGTGCAATTCCATTGCGGATTCCTTGGTTTCTCAGTCAATCCAATAGTGACATTAGAAATGCAGATTCCGGTAAACGCATCTCCTCGAATCCCCTCTAATTTCGCAGAATAAGTCACATTCTCTGCAGTCATGT
The DNA here is from genome assembly GCA_024138015.1 of Lumnitzera littorea. Taxonomy (NCBI): domain Eukaryota; kingdom Viridiplantae; phylum Streptophyta; class Magnoliopsida; order Myrtales; family Combretaceae; genus Lumnitzera; species Lumnitzera littorea. The sequence goes on along the minus strand of JAMXBB010000003.1, from coordinate 124,667,342 downwards.
CTCTATAGATAATCTCATTGATCTCTGGAAGTGCTTTCGGATCATAGCCGGGATCCGGGTGCTCCCCGTACGAACCGGTCATCCAAAACACGTACTTCATCGTCTTCATGGTGAACCTACTGGCGTAAACCTCCTTCACATATCCTCCTCGCCCGGCGGCAGTTTTGATTCTAATGCCCGATTCGGTGTCGATCGCTGTGATGTCTTGTGCCCTCACTTGGCGAATCCCACCGGACATCTCACTACCGAGAGCAATGGCGGCGCTATCGGGAGAAATGCAAGTGATTCTGTTTATGAATAGGAATTCTGTTGGTACCCCTATTCTGAATCCGTATTGATCCCACCCGCTTTTTACTGCAATACAGTCGTCTCCTGACACTATATAGGAATCTTCTATCCGCGTCATGGAGCAAGAATCTTAAAATCAGAAAAAAAATCCAAAACTCAGTCATATGCTTAATAGAAAGAAAAGAACACAGAATAACTCGATCGAACATTAAATCATCATAACCTGGGTTTATTCCATCAGTGTTTGGAGAATCAACCGGTGCAATGATTGTTAACCCAGACACCAGCACATTGCTGCAAAAAATAGAATAGCGTAAACACGTCGGAGAATAAATGAACCAAGCCGATTCTCGAAATTGCTAGAGCTCGGCTCAAGATTCATTCGAAATTCGATTCAGTGACAGTCGAATTGAACTTGACCTTGAACTTTAAAATATTAAACTTGCGAACCTAATCAAGCTTAGTATAGTTTTTAATATATTTTCAATTTATTTAAATATAAGTGAGTTTGATATTATTAGGGATAAATTTTAAACAGTATGAGTTTAATCTAACTAATCAAGTTAAGCTTGAACTTATTATATATATTTTCGAGTCAAGTTTAAACTTAAAATTTAAAGCTTAGTTAAACTAAAGTTAAGCTCGAATTCAAGCCCAATGTTATATCAGTTTGACTTAATTCTATTATGCCTTTATAATCAGTTTGACTCAATTCTATTATGCCTTTATAAACATCGTCCTGAGATGTCAAAGCAATCGGACTTGTTTTGCTCGTTTTTTAATCTGTTTGGAATCAAGTGTTTGACGAATATATACAGAGGATATAGAACTGCACAAAACTGATACAACACAGCCAAACAGACAAAACATCACAGTTGTAATGAGTGCAACAGTAGGGGCTAACCTGCTGTAGATAGGATGGACGTGCCATGAAGGAGAGTTCAACAGAGTAAGATTAGAGATCTGAACCCCATCCGCGTACATGATCTCGATTAAGTACGGCCTCGTCGCATTCAACTGTCCTTTCTTGAATTTGTCCCACCAATAAGAACCTTGGCCATCTATGGTTCCATTGTTTCCTGAATTTTACATGTCGAATTCCATCAATCGCCTCTTCTCGCTCAGCATTTTACTTTTTTCATAAGAAATAGTAGAATAGTACATAGGAAGCCATTGCTAATTGGCATGAACATCGTCCTACTATCGGAAGGAAGAAGAAGAACGGAAAACCGCAACAGTTTTTACCTGTAACCACCACGTCGCGGAGATTTGTGCCAAAAACTAGACTGCTGTACCGTCCTCCAGGAGCATCTCTTCCTCTGCCGTAAGTTGGCAAAACAGGAAGAAGCGGCCATTCTGACTCATCCTGTTGCATTTACCAATACATATATAGTTCATGAGAAATGAATACAGCACAGATCAGAGACAACACGATATCCTCCATAGAATTAGCGAAAATATCATAGGAAATTGCAAATTTTAGTATATTATCAAATCTTCTAGCTGTTTTTTTTTTCTTTTGCCATAAAGCAAACTTAGTTTAAAAATCGCAGATCCAATCTCAAATACAAGTATTCTATAGGAATGTAATCGATTAGTGGCTTTAACGAGGCTGTAATGGCACCAATTCTGAGTAAACGAGATAGACGAATTCCTTAAATACCTGAGATGCAAGTATAACTGCATCCTTCTCTAGATAAAGTGTGAAGTTACTGGTGATATTGAAGCTACCGGTCAGCCATTTCCCGGCCGGTACGATAAGCATCGCACCACCTTGAGAAGTGAACTGGTGGAGATGATCGATGGCCGCCTTGAAAGCCTTGGTGTTCGACGTCTTCCCATCGCCTACTCCTCCGAAATCCGTCAGTTTCGCGCTATGTGCACGGCAATTCACCGCCCGATACTCCTCCGCGCATTCCACCACCTTTGCGGCCGTCGATGCCAATGCTAACACCAATACTACTGCAAATCTTGTAACTGCCATTGCCTGCTGAATCACATAATCAAACAATCATCCAAAAAATAATTAAAAAAAAAAGATATATATGGAATGCAATTACTAATTCATGATCTGAGAACGAAAACCTTGAAAAGGAGTACTAGATAACTTACATGCGGTTTTCCTGGTTTAAGACCGATTTCCATGGTTGGACAAGAGATTTTGATACCATTACATAAGGTACGTGTATTTGTAGTGGTGGAGATTCAATTAGAGTGATGGGAATTAATGGATGACCATAAAAAGATGATATGATGATGGAAACTGAAGATTGTCGACATTTAAAACGGTAATATGGATCGAACATGTCAAATGTAACGGTCATTACTATGCAAGGAAAGAACACAAACAGTTGCATTTGCAAGGTTTTTATATGGATATAAAAATCGTAATAAATACTTCTTATTTACCTTTTAATAGAATTTTTTCTTCCCCAACACCTTTTAATAGAATCTTTAAGATGGCATAATGGGTTTTTAATGTAAGGCATTTACTTTATGGAACAAAGTGGTTAGTATGTTTTGTATAATGTTATCTAGTTTGATATTTTGCAGTCATATTGCGATAGTGTAACATTACGATAAATCATATATAATTTAAATAAATCATACAATGAATAGTATAATGGAAGATGTCTACAACTCTGTTTTTACTATGGATAGGTATAATACACTGAAATTTGATAAAAACAAAATTGTCCATAGCTTTCATTTTTTGGTTCAAGGCATGATATACTGAATTGAATATAATTTATTATAACGTTATAGTAATACGCCGTTATAGTAGAAAATGCTATATATATATATATATATATATAAATAATGAAAGTTTTTTCTTTTTATTTTTTTCCTTATTGCATCTTAATAATTGCACTAAACACCTTTAATTGTTATTTCCATGTATATCTAGAAAGCAAGTATTGGATTGGATAATGGGATGAAACTGCATATGAATTAGGCAATCCTCTAGCATTATCTTATATATACAGACGAAATGCTGAAAGAGTAGCTAAACATGGTTTTATAACGGGCGAGTTTCACATTGTATATCTTAGTTTTTCTTTTTTCTTTGCTCTCCTTAGGGGGAATAATATGCATTATGTTAAAAATAGCAAAAGAGGGGGATTAACCCCTATGACAAGCATTGGAAGAGTTTATAGCTCTACGTCCATGTCAGTAAGAAGACAAGCTGACAGAGGAAATAGCAGCAGTTCATTTTTTCCTGGAAATAAATCCTCCCTATTTATTTTCCTCAATTTTTTTTTTTTCATTTATCCTTTTAAAATATTAACATGTGTAATTAATAACTAAAATTACAAGGAATATGACGTCATAATAGTATCACATGTAAATTAAGAGAAATTGAGAAAAAAATAAATGAAAAGGATACAAATCCATACTAAACATGTTCTCCTTTTAACATTCTAAGGCAAAAAGAATGAGGATTAATAAAACTATCTTCAAAAGTAGGTTGCTGTTGCATCCAGTATGCCAGAGAATCAGCAACTTTGTTGATTTACGAGGGACAGCTTCAATCATCCAAGTTTCCATCTTCGATAGCTTTTCCCTGCATGCAATCAACACATTATGATATGCAAATTTATAATTGGAAGTTTGTCGTAAGAAGGAGACAACAAGAGCAGAGTCAGAACTTATTTTTACTCTCCTTAATCCAGAGTCCAATAAAAAAGAAATGCACCATTAGACGGCCCATATTTCCCTAGATACGATGTTTAATTTCCCTATCTTTCTTAAATGAACCATGAATCCACCCCCTCATTTATCATTTTAACATTATATACTTAAATTTTTTATTTGATGCCTTGTATATCTATATTTTATATCTCCGTTTATCACTATTAATTAGTAGACAGGTGTCGGTTTTCAATTGATCTACAACAATTAATATAATATAATACTGCTTAAATGCATTTTCAATAAATGATATAATAAAATTATTTATTTATCACAGGACTATAAAATATAAGGGAATAAAAAAAGAAAAATGGCGAAAGAAAAGGGAAAAAAAAAAGCAAATAATACTCCCTTCTTAATTGCTTTTTTGGGGTCTAATGCAATACATTCAAGGAATAAAATTTTTGTTAGTCAATTGTCTTTCGAATTTTTTTACTCATTTGTTCTCTAGTGATGGTTTCTCTTTTTTTTTTTATATATTTTTATTCTTTATATATTTATATGTATCTTGTCTAATTTTAACATTTTGGTAAAGTATTTTTATTTTTCATTTTTTCAACTAAAAATCTGATATTGCAATACTAGCTGGAGTTTCACTTTTATTTTACACCTCTGGCATAGCTCGTTGGTTCAAAATGTCACCTCGTATGACGATGTCGGAAGTAGTCACATGAGATCATAACTTTAGGAACGCACAATTTAATTGAATGCCAAAATTAACGTTTGAAATGTTTGAGTTTATAATTGCAAAGTGATACAAAGTTTATAAAACAAATTTGATATTAATTAGATGTTAACCTATTATTAAAATAAAAAAGTGATTTGAAATCGATCTACCTATAGCACTTTAGACTTAAAAGACTGGTATTTGGATTCATTTGATTTATAATAAAAGGTAATATGATTAAAAAACCTTCACTAAAGAAGGGCAAAAGGACAAATGATCTATTAGAATTTACATATAACAATATGTGTAGGTTACCGTTAAATTAATTTAGGGGTTAATTTTCTTATTCTATAACTTTCATTGATGATTTGAATTGGTATGGTTATATCTTTTTAATGGGACAAGTGGATAATATTTGAGAAATTCAAATAATTTAAAAATAAAGTAGAAACAAATTTGTTAATAAGATAAAAATATTTTTTAAGTGATAGAGATGACAAATATCTTAGTGAAGGATTGATTGATCGCCTTAAAAGAGTATGCACACCACTTGTAGCACCATACAGCAGAAGAATGATTTTTCAAAAGGGAGGGACCATATTTTAATGGATATGTCGGGTCAATGATGAATCATACAGATCTTCCTTTTAACCTACTAGAGATATGCAATGAGAACAACAACATACAAACTTAATCATATTCCAACTGCTGCAGTAGATAATTTACCACATCATTATGGTTCAGGAAAAACTCGATAAATCTTATTTTGTGTTTAGCGTTGCGCGCTTATGCAGATAATAGATTAACTGATAAGTTTGCAACAAGTCCACCAAATGCATTATTTGTTAAATATCGTAGAGAAACCGAGGTTGTTGTTTCATTTCTAAGTGAATATGAAGTTCTCGTTACTTGATAAACTACATAAACAATCCATCTTGAGGAAAAAAAAAAAAAAAAGAGCAGTGGGAGTAGGGTTGATATTGAAGGAATTTAATATTTTGAAGATAAATTGGAACGTGAGCAATTGGATATGGGATAAATATCATGTCTTTGTGATACCACAACTAGGGGTCACTCTAGAAATGTAAGAACTACGTAGATTATTAAGATTATATCAAGAATCTCAAATCTTAAATCTTTTTGTGGCATATGATAAAGATGTCTTACTTGTCAAGGATAACAAGTTATTGACATACAACGAAGCAGTTATTTTTCTGAACTTGATTGGAGGCCATGAGGTCTGAAATAAAATTTAAGTATATTGACCAAGCATGGGAAATAATGGATGCACCAATTGGGATAAAACCTACAAGATCATGTAGGTCTTTAAAAAGAAGATAGTACGTGCATGGAAATATAAGTATCGAGCAGACAAACCTGGTAGCTAATTGTTTCACCTAAAATCATGAAATTGGTTATAATGAAACCTTTTCACTAGTAAAAAGCCTTAAGTCCATATAGATTTTATTTACAATAGTAGTTACAAGGATTATAATGGAAAGTGAAAAGAGGAAGTGTTTGTGATACAAATCTCCTAGTCTTGTAATGCCTGAGAATGCTAATACAATTTATAGACTTAAAAAGTCCATCTATGGACTAACAAAAACTTGTAAGACTTGAACTTGATATTTGATGAGGTACTTAAAGAATTTTGGTCAATCTTAAAAATCTTGTATTCATAAGAAGATGGAATGGAGAGAAATTATGTTGCTAGTCTTACATGTTTAAGGTATCCTTATAAGCAAGCCTTAGAGTTCATCAATGGTATGGTAAATGTTTCTTCACGAACTACTTGAACAAGTAGCCTATATTTTTAAGAATTAGGAATTATAGAGATAAGTCTAAAAGGCTGTTTAGACTAAGTCAAAGCACGTATATTGATAATGTATTGAATAGATTCAATATGCAAAATTGTAAGAAAGGATTATTGTCCATGCTGTATGGTTCACATCTTCTAAGGCAAAGATCCTAGGATACGAGCAATAAATAAAATATCATATGATCTAGAATTTGGGTTTATAATGCATACCATAATATGTGCACAACTACATGCATCCTATGCTATAAGCATTATAATTGGATATCAAACTGACTTAAAAGTGAGGAATTTGGAAACTCTAGGTTGTACTTGAGATTCTCCTTTAAGTACTTGAGAATAATAAAGGATGTGTTCTTTGTCTATGTAGCAAATGAGGAACTAATTGTTGGAGAATATATTGATACTAGTTTCTAAATAGATTTTAATAATCTCAAATCTATAATAAGGTTATTATTTCCTTAAATCATGGAGTTGTTTGTGGGAAGAGTTCTAAGTAAGAAAAAATAGCACATTCTTCGGTAGAATCCTTGTATATTATAGAGGTAGCTAAACAAATTGTTTGAATTAGAATTTTTTATCTCTAAGTTAAAAGTGGTTTTAACCCATATTATGTCAACAATATGACTAACCCTGGCTAAGGAACCTAGGCCTCAAATATCCAAACATGTATCCTAAAAAGTTTTATATTCTCAATGTGAAGGGTTGATGTGTTAGTTTATAAAGCGGTAGTAAGAGAAAATGTAGCAAATCTACTAATAAAGGCCTTAACTTCAGTAGGAACATAAGATGAATACTTAGCATCTACAATACTTGGCAATAGTGCAGGAGCAAATGTTATACCAAAATAATTATAATATGTTTATGTATATTTCAATGAAAGGAAAGTGTAATAGTATATATCGAATATATACATATTTTTACTCATGTATTTATAGTAAAGTCCATAGATTAATTAAAGTATGTCTTATAAATTAATGGTGAGAATTTTATGACGACTTAGTGTTTTAAGATGGATAAATATTTAGATGGGATATGAAAATTTAATTTAACATGTTATATGACTCAAATCATATTTGTTAGATGGGAAAAAAAAATCTAAATTATACAAATAGGTGCCTAAAGTAAAGTGATATTAGCTATATTAGAATCGAATGAACCTACTAATCGCAGGAATTGTGTGTTTAAAGTCATTAATCCTTTCTCCATATAATCAAGCATAAATAATTCTTAGACTTACATTTATGCTTTTTAACATGGATAGTAGAGATTTGATGCCACTAAACACATTCTTATTTGAGACTATAAATAATATGATTATCCGGTATAATATGAGTTTACAATGAATAATGATAAGTCAATATGGGATTATTTACTATCTTAGATAAGAGAGTTAATATCCATAGATGTTTAGCTAGCATAAGGGTTACTAAGGGGCCTCTTAACCACAATAAGAATTGTCAATCTTGAATTACATCAAAAACCTAGATAAACGATTAAATATTGGTGATTTGATATACAATGTTTCAATTGGGATTTCATTCAACATAGGTGATGTAATTATCCACTAATCATTTCATAATGGTTCATAATTCACAATATTTCTATTGAGTTGGGTGATTAATAACTATTGCTAGATGAATGCCTTTATCTATGATAAGGTTGATATTGCCTTCATATGTAAAAATTTAGAGGATTGCATACATGAACAAATTAACTTATCTGAAATTTTCATGAATACTAAAACTATATTAGTAATCACTGATAATAGTATTAATTTGATGATTAAATTATTAAGAAGCGATAGATTATTTACTACAAAAACATAATACATTAGTTTGATAAAATCGAATAAATATGGCTAACTTGACTCAGGAATTAACAGTTCAAGTGTATAATTTAAAGAATATTTATCTATATAAAGTTCTTAATAGGTCTTGATGAACTTTTCCTTATAATTTAATTGGATTTCCCTACGAATTAATGACATTTGATTATTTTGAACAAAAATCACCATGAAATACATGCTAATTATTTAATTAAATTTTAATTTCTCTTATACATGTGATAAATGATTCATGGTAGATTTTCTATTAATTTTATTTTTTCGATGTATTCATACACTACATAATCAAACAATACTTGCTCTTAAAGGTTAAACTAGCCGGTTAATTGGGTCGAATTGCCTTACTCTTCACCCTTACTATTTTAAAACATGAAACCTGCAAAATACATAATATAAATTTCAAGTGTTTAAGGTAGATAAAAGGCCATACAATATCTCTTATTCCTCATATTCAAAGTTTATCTTATGATATCTAATATTTATTGTGGAACTTATTGACCATAGTAGAATAGCTAGATAAGATTAGACATTTTTCGATTAGGTTTAACTCATCCGTAAACCAAATCAAACAATAAACTTGTGGTTAGTTGTATGTTTTCTTTCTAAGCCATAAAAAGTCCAATTTGATTTTGTTTTAAACCAAATTAATTGTCTAATTGGGAAGAAAAAAGTAATTGTCTAAAAACTTATAGTCGCATAGTAAAATCTCTTATATTACAATCATGGAATTTTTTTAGTTAACTATTATCATATTCTAACTTTAATATTCATGCCATTAAGTCATAACAATTTTAAACAAAATTTAATTTGTCTGTGGTCATTAGACAAAATACATGCAGTTAAAAAAAAACATACGAAGGGTTTCTTAAACCATTAAGTTAGGAAAAATGAGTTTCACAATCATAATTTTCTGATGAAACCATTGCAAGAATTAGAAATTTAATTTAACTAATAAGATAAATTACATTCATTATTTTTAGAAAGTATTGGATTGATGAAAACATCTTGAAATAATATATATATATATATGCACAACATTAGAATCCGTCAAAATTATCGGGTGGGCTCAAAATAACATATTTAAGTAATAGTTAGTCTAATAAAGTATATTATGCAATTCTAGTTAAGAGTTAGGAAAAAAAAAAAAACTCATCCAATTGTAAACTAAATTGAATAGTTATGAAAAGAATGAAATCTTTGGATTTTTTTATAGTTTCGTTATATTTTTTATGGGATTGATACTGTTTTTTATTATACTGTTGATTTAATATTCAGTAAATTTAAACTATTAAACTAATTGTATTTTTAACTATTTAAATCTAATGAATAATAACGAATGATGAGATAAAGGTCTACTAATCTTATAAAAATAATAGACAAATTCAGTTTCTTTCTTTCTTTTTTTTTTTTTTTTTTTCCTGCTCGAGGTTTAGTTTGGTATTTACTATTTAGCTGGTGTCATTTCCGTATCAATGGACTTCCAATAGTTGTTTAGTCCAAAACAATGTTTAATCGATTCAATTCGTGGCCCAATTGAAGCTTCCGGCCCATTAACATGTTGATCCTCCATAATACCAAATTCGTAGGACAAAGCATTCATTAAACCACTAATAATTTCTCCATAATTGAAGCTCACATGCTTTGAGCAAATTGTTAGGACATTATTTCCCCTGTTAACCATTTTTAGGAATGTACCCCTCGGTAATTTAAAATCGAAGTTAGCAACTTTTTGGTATCTTTTAATGTGCATTTCAACATTGAATTTCATGATCATAAGTGACTTTCAATTAAATAAAAAGAATATAAGAATTGGAAATCATCTTGTTGATAGTTAAATATAAGGATTGCAGCTTGTAATGTGGATACTATAATAGATTATTTATATTTTAGTCTTATTTATATTTTTTTATATTTTGCACTTAGATAGACCCTTTCCAAGTATGACTTTGTATGTAATAACTTTTGCTTTTTTGTCTAGAATTAATACTAATTTCCTCGTAATATGACACATAAAATAAAATTTTCATTTTTAGGTCTTGCAACTCCATTACGTACTTTCTAGTTTTATTGGCTTTGTATTTTCCACTTCTCTCATGTACTCATTCTCGAAGGTTAATTTAATTTGGAGGCTTTCTACGTTCTACAAGTAAATGAAAGTATACTTAGAAAATGCCTATGCTTAGTTAATTTTTAGGTTACTTTGTACGAATATTAATCTCTTAAATAAAATAGAGTAAATATGAATCTTCCTTTTTTGTTATAATCATTGAAAATTAAAAAAAAAATTAGTATACTTGCATATATCTGGCAATTATTAATAGACAATAACAGTTTAAACATAAATCAGCTTAGCTCAAATCTTTTTTTAAGTTCAAAAAATTTATAAATCAAGTTCAAAAAATTGATAAATCCAACCATATAGATAAATTTAATTAAAATAAAAAAATAAACCGTAATATTAAATTTGGTTCATGAGAGAGACCGAATATATAATCTTAGATGGGCCTCGTCTGAATTATTACCAATGAGTTTGAACCCCAACGTAGAAACAGTCACTTTCCAGAGAAAATTACTGTTGCTATGGACTGCTCAACTCTAGGCCCGTTAAATTCTCTTAACTTTCCCGCTCATTTCCCCGGGAAAATCAAATTGAACTTCCACAGAGAACTTGATCTCCGTTCAACACGATTCGATACAAAAACCTACTGGAAAAGCTTATTTCCGGGATCAAAAGAAAGGTCTAAGATCCTTCTTCATGCATCTATTAATCATAAGCCGAACCGAGACTTCATTTTCGAGTCCGAGGACAAAAGTAAATGCTGGATTCACTTCGTAGGTGTTGGAAGCAGTGACTTGTCCGCTCTTGCAATGCTTGCTCTAAAACAAGTGAGAATTCGTAAACCCTAGATATAACCTAATCTTTCGAAATGTGGTTATAATTGTGGAATATGAATGTATAACTTGCAGCATTTAGTAAATATAAGTTTCAGTTATCCCTAATCGCTTGTATTTGTTGTCTGCTCTATAAACTCTTAATAAAACCTAATTGTTCAAAATGTCTTTATAATTGTGGAATATGAATGTATAACCTGCAGCATTTACTAAATATACGCTTCAATGATCCCTAATCGCTTACATTTGTTGTCTGTTCTATAAACCCTAGATAAAACCTGGTTTTTCGAGATGTGTTTATAATTAAGGAATATGAATGTATAACCTGCAGCATTTAGTAAATAGAAGCTTCAATTATCCCTAATGGCTTGTATTTGTTGTCTGTTCTGTAAACCCTAGATAAAACCTAATGTTCCGACATGTATTTATAATTGTGGAATATGAATGTATAACCTGCAGCATTTGGCGAATTAAGCTTCAATAAACCCTAATCACTTATATTTGTTGTCTGTGGATGAAATTTCCCCGTCCCGGTTCCCTTCCGTCTGTGTCCTGATGATTATAAGCTGCCATGAATTATGAAAAAGCAACAAGTGCCGTCCACATTAAATGCCTGACATTAGCGGGCATATGGATACTTTGTCCTCGATGCAAAATGCATGAATAATTACTTTTAAGGTGGTATTACTTTCGAACAACTTAGTAGAATTAGTTTTATCTTATCAGGGGTACGAGATTAGTGGTTCAGATATTGAATGGAATGACTTCATGGATGGGCTGTGGGAAGGAGGTGCGCGTCTATATCTCGGTCATTCAGTATGGAACATGTGCAAGGAAGATGGTGAAATAAGATTTCCTAATGCAATTGTTGTGCCGAGTGCTATTCCTGAAAGCAACGCGGAGATTTTATTTGCTAGATATGCTAGAATACCCATGTGAGATTCTCTCAAACCTCTTTTGCATACAAAGACACTAAAATAATATTGGCAGGTTCTTTTGCACCAGTAAGTTTTAGAAAGTTTCTCATGCAAATTTAAGGTATACTAACATGGGAAGTGGAATTATTGAGAGCAATGATTGGTTTACTTGCTATCCGTTGTTCCATTCACCTTATTGGAATCTTATTGACTACAGCTACAAGCCAGATTATTGGTTGGCCAGGATCACAGAGGGCTATAATCTAATTGCTGTAGCTGGTAGTCATGGTAATAGTAGTGATGCTTACTTTGTGAGTCGTATTTCAATCATGATTTTAACTTTGTTTATAGCGTAACTAATGGAAAAACAGGTTTGCTTTGAAATCAAATATTATGTGTACTTGGATTTTCGGGTAATAAGTAATAAAATGGATATTTTTGTGGGTTTTTCTTTTTAATATAAATTATAAATTGAGATTTAAAGGGATATGGATGGACCAATATTAAATATTATGAACTAATATCGAAATAAATTGGTTTGTGATTATGAACTGCCTATGAAATTATTGATGGGATTATATGAAATGACTCACAGGTCCTAATAATAATGTTTGCCATAATGTAAAATAGATTGGCAAGAACTTGTTATAAATAAAGAGGCAAAAGAAATTCTTAATACTTAATAATAGGCTTAAAGTATTATAATGGCAATGTCTGTCCATAACAATTCAATAATCAAGGATAACTTAACTAAACTATTACAAAGTTGCCTACTTGTAGGATTGTAAAAGGCATAAAATAAATAACATAAATAGGAATTAACAAGCCATATAAAATAAAGGAAATCTCCTGGAAGACCTATTGAATCAAATGCTATGGGAAACCATGGAACTGCCTGAAGGCTGGTCCTAACTGAATCAATTGACCAGCCTCTAGATAGATCGGTGTTCGATCTTGCTGTCGGTCTTCATTAGTTTGACCACTAGATTGGCCTTCCCTTGGTCGACCTTGCTTGGGTTGACACCTAAGCTTCTGGAGGTTGCATCCCTGCACTTGTCCTGGTCTGTCTTGACTATTCCAAACTTCTCATCTCATTTAATGATTCTTATCAATAACTCTACACCAGTTGGTGATCTACTTATCACCTTGATAAGGTTGTGTCACAATGCTGGTACCAGACAGCACCGTTAATGCATTCCACAAACAATATAAAAAAATATAATCAAAATATGATAGCTTTTCATGATTTAATTTGATTGCTTCACCTTATCGATCATGAAATGACCCCTTTGGTTTCTTCACTGCTACTGCATAGACTGTAGATTGTAGAATGCATATTGTGCATTCCTACATGCATACAGATAGATTGGACAAACTTCAAACAGTGACTACATGCCATTGTGTAAATAACCTTGATAAATCATATTTTATCCTCAGGGAAGAGTACAACTGCAAGTATGCTTGCATATGTCTTAAAAGCAATGGGAGATGACATTACGGCAGTAGTTGGAGCCCATGTACCACAGGTACCTCTGTTCCTTTCCTTTTAAATGGAAATATGTTATTTTAACAAATCTTTCTTTGTCCCTTAGCTCATTCACTACCTCATGTAATTGGTTTCAAAACTGGCATCATGAATACAATGTTTTGATGTTTGGGTAGCTTTATAGATGGAATCTACTGGTGATTGAGCCAGTCCATACTGGTATTGATATATAAATTTTCTTGTTGCAGTTTCCAGAAGGAAATGTTATGACAGGAAGCAGTCAAAATTTCGTCCTAGAGGTAATTATTAGTTCACTATTTCTCTACTTTTGTGATTCAAATCCGAGTTTACTTAGGTAGCAGCAGCAGTAATTATTTCAAGTAAAGAGAGACAGAAGTAACAGAGTTTCAAGATGCAGAATTTCATAAAGGACTTCAACAATGAATATGACCAAAATAATCTTGTTTCTATTGTATCAATTCAACCCCTTGAATTATGTAATTCTTATTAGACTAAGCCATCCTAATTCTGATCATCTGTGTCCAAAAACCTAGGAAAGTTATAATTCAGTGCAAGTTATTAACCGATGCTGGTGATTGGGGATCAACCATTCCAACTTTGACTTGGTGGTCGTACCAATTTTTCTGGCTAACCCTCTCATTTAGTTCAACTTCTTTGTTTTCATATATCATTGCTAGACTAATCTGCTTTCATTCTGCTGAAATTCAGGCTGATGAATATGATGGTTGTTTTTTGGGTTTTTTGCCTTATATAGCTGTGGTGACCAATGTAGACTGGGAACATGTTGATATCTTCCCGGATGAGGTCTTGCAAATTTTATTGCTTGTGTGTTGATTTTTTATAGATATCATGTTAGTAATGAATATGGACTTAAATTACAAAATACATTTCTTTTCAATTCAGGAGGCTGTTAGGACAACTTACAGGATGTTTTTGGATGGCATTAGGATCGGTGGACATCTCATCTTGTGTGGGGATAGGTAGGTGGTGATATTCTCATGGTACATTTTCTTTCAAATATAACATCCTATGTAATTGTTGGTGGTTAAACGCCTGAGTCAGATGAGCTTTTGTCATATTTATGACTTTAGGGGAAGATGCCAACAGTGACTTTGGGCTTATCAATTAATCTAATTTCTCAGAGTTGTTTTGAGAGTTAGGCTTCACTAAAGTTACACTATATCTTTATAGAATGGAGTATTGACAAGATTGAAATTTTTCAGTGACTTTCCATTGGAGCCACAGTCACAACTTACTTATGGAGTAATAACATATGGGATATCCAGCACCAATGAGTTGCATGCCCGTCATATACGTCCGAACAGTGTGGGTGGTTTTGATTATATGTTGGTAAGTATTCCTCTTATTCCTTGCTTCGTACGCCTACTCCATCAATTAAGAACATTTTGTTTGTTGATACTTTACTTTGTATGCATGGTATTCTTGTCATTGTCTGTGATTTAGTTTGAGAGGATGAAGACCATTTTTGTTGTTGTAACGAGCATGGCTAGTGCTTATGATATGCAAATAGTGGCTGGACAAAAAAGAGGGGGAAAAAATTGTAGATAGTAAAAGAGGGAGAACCCTATATTTATTTGTTACATTTTATGTGAGGCTATGCAATTAGACTTTGAAATTACACTGCCTTGAAGATCTAGGGATCCTTTATGAGTTTAAGCTAAAAGAGGTTAATAGCTTTATGAATGCATGACATCTTTTTTTCTATTAAACCTGCTAAACTAGATTATACTCCTCCAATCTAATCTTGTGTTGGTTTATTTATATATTTATTTATTACAATGAACTGTATGTAATATGTATTTGAATTATCAAGGGTGATTATTAGGATGCCCAAACATGAAGAAAGGCTTGATATAAAAATATCTTTGTTGCTCGAATTTGATATAAGAATTTGAACCGTTGATATTTTCTATCCAGACTAAATAATTTATGTTTTACTTTCAGTATCATAAAGGTTCTTCAGTGGCTGAAATAAACCTACAACTTGCAGGAGCTCACAATGTCCAGAACTCGTTAGCTGTGAGTGAATTATACATGACTTTGCTATTTACTTGGTGTTTTTGTTGTTTACCTTTTGTGTGTATGAGTTTTGGCTTGTGTATTTTTTTTATTTATTGGTTTGGAGGAACCCTAGGGTGGGAGGTTGTGTGGGGGGTGTCTATTGGGGGTGGGGGAAGGGTGTTTTGTGCACCGTTTGTTAGTTTATGTGTAGGTGCTTGGAACTAACGAAAAACCACATGTTGATGCACCTTCAATAAGGTTGATATTTTGTGTTTGTTACACATTTTCATATATAAGAATCTATAATATATCTAACACCATTAGTAGCTAATTTCTTTTGTATGGAATAATTTACACCTTTGGCAAGTAGTGTGCATTTGCAACTATATGTGATGATGAGAAAAAACCAGTTCAAAGAAGATTCACAGTAGAAGAGATTGGCTTTGCAACAGTTGGGACAAATGAAAAACTGTGGATCCAATGTTTTTTTTTTTTTTTTTAGTGGGTCTTCTAACTGCCTTTTCTTAGAAAAATAAGTTTGTGCTTCTCTTACAGGCTTGGTACAAAATGTTATAGGAGCTCGTGAGACTAAAAATTTTGGCCTAATCAGCTTTGTTTATTTACATTATAAGTATCTGACCTAGGTTTTGGACAACATGCTTATTTCAAGCACAAATCTTCATGCCATATTGCATTATTTAGGAAGACAGTTCTTAATATGTTATTCGTTGCAAATGAATTTGTGGATAGCAGTTGAAGAATCCATGAAATTGGGTTAATTTGTTAATTTGATATGTAGAGTACTTGTTATCATGTGAATTGAAATATGCCTTTATATTATGTATGGAGACTGCCCTATGTGATTGCTTTATCAAAAGTGAACTGGTTCTAGTTTGGAATGTAGAAGATATGGTTGATGCTTAACAAGGCTTTTATTTTGATGCCAATCACATGTTTGTTGCTTCTCGAAATATTTTGTTGGTCAACGTGTGCCATGATGTTGGTTTGAGGAAAGTTCCTCTATAGACGGAAGTCAGATTAAAGCTCACAAAGCTTGTAATAATTATGATAGCTCGAAATTCCATCTAGTTGTTTTAAATGACTTTTACAGATTTTGATTAATGGGACACATAAAATGTTACAGATGAATAATTTCAGTGAAGCACCATGTGATGAATGGCAATGGATTGTCATGGTGGATGAGGATTTAGAAGTGGTGATTGCCAGTTAAAATATTTATGGATTGGCAATGCTTAAATAAAGGAAAAGGTTGAAAGCATAAAAATTAACATGATGCAATTTGGAACTTTCCAAGCCTAATTCTGTCCTGAGATAGAATCTTTTTGAATTCTTTGTTCATTTGTGCTAGATTTGTACGGAAGAAATTGGATTGAATGTTTTTCTCTCTCCGGATGTGACAAACCTGGACTTGGATATCCTTGAGAAGAATCTCTGCTCATCATATGCCGTTCCAAATGTCCCATCTAGTAACAGCACTACCAAATAGCCTGTTTCGATCAAAACTCTAAAGAAATTAAAGTGCTTACAGTATTCAAGTCCCTCGACCATAGCAGTTATGCTATAGTGTTAAAATAGAAACAAAATTTCTAATATGATTTGAAACATTGACATATTTGCATTTCCAAAATTTTAGCATGACATCTATGGAGGAGATGTTTTGGAATGTGATAAATGCTAAAATATGAAGGAGCAATCTGGTTCTAAACATCCCTTTCATAATCACATAAAAGGAAAACATGCCTAGTTGATTCACATTCTTGTAAACAACGTGACAAAAAGTTAATGTATTGGGTAGATTATTTGTTTGGGACAACATTATGTACAAAACAATGGACAAGAGTCAAACATATGAATGGCTGGCATATATGAAGAGGAGTCTTAAGAGGGTGTCCTTGGATGGAATACACTATTGGTGGAGACAATTCTTGGTAGGAAGAGGTAGGATGCTCTCAGAGTCGTGGATCTGGTTAGGGAGACTTTGAAATCCTCATCTGGTCTATATCACAGTTTGGAGCACAATGGCAGCAAAACATTTTAGTTTTGGCTGGTTTTGCTAATCAAGGTGGTAACATATGATAAAAATGTTCTCCCAGTATATTACACTATTTGTCAGGTGTTCCTACATACTGAAAATAAGGTGTTGTATAAACCTGCTCATGCTGTTTCTCTTAATTGCTTTACTTTGTTGAGTTTTGTTCTTAGTAAGCTCATATGCTTTGCGCAGGTTATTGCCTCACTTATGGCAATGTCCAGAGGGCAAATGCCATTGATTGAATTGATTGATCATCTAAGCCCACACTTGAAAAGCTTTGCTGGTGTTTATGGACGTTTAGAGAAGATTGGTGCACTTTATGGATGCTGTATATATGATGACAATGCACATCACCCTACAGAGATTACTGCGGTTCTCAAAGCAATGAGGGAGATGTTTCCATTCAAAACCCTGTTAGTAGTGTTCCAGCCTCATACTTACAGGTAATAGAATCAAATTCACTAGAGTAGACCGTAAGTTTTAAATTAAAGCATGGGATATAATGCTTCTTTATCCATATGCCTATCATTCAGTCGTTTGGCGGCATTGATGGATGAGTTTGCAACTGCACTCAGTAAGGCAGACCAAGTTATTGTTACTGAGGTAATTCGAGCCCCACTTGGCTGTTACTGTAGGTTTTCACCCAAAAAGAAATTCCCTTAATGCTTTTCTTCCCTGATCTCCAGGTTTATGCAGCTAGGGAAGAAAACGAATGGTGGGTTAGTGGAAGAGATCTAGTTACTCGCATTGTTGGACCACCTACAGAGTACATACCTAGTCAGGTATGACAAAGCAAGGCTCTCTTGCTACCTCAGATGAATCCTACTTTTCATGGATGTTGACAGTGGTGTCATTAGATTCTTGGTCATATAATCATTCTTGATAGTGGAGTCTTATGGTTGATGAGGGAATATCCATGGGCTATAATTTGGTAACATAGTCATTCCTTATACTGATTCAATGTTCTCTATCAGACAAACAATTTTTTATTTTATTTTATTTTATATGCCGTATGTTAGAATTTACCTATTGATGTTGTAATATTCTGTTAGATATATGATAAATATATGTATATATATTTATAGATATACGTCATACAATATATTCTCTTAGATATATGATAAATATATGGGTATATTTATAATACCTTTGCCATTAACAATTCTTTTTTTAGTTTTGTGCATTTTGAAAACTTTCCTTACTTGTACCTTTTTTATTAATAATACCTTTTGATCATTTTAAATTTTATCCATATCATTTGATACTTTTTCATTAATGATACCTTATAGCCATATACATATATATATTTTGTATTTGTTACTTGCAATTTTTCATTACTGCACCTTTTTGCCATTAACAATCTTCTGATTATGTGTTCAAAGATAAATAGTTTATGAAAAGGATGATACTTACAAAAGGGTTGTGATTACACAGCTCTTGGTATAGATATTACATTCACACAATCTAAAAGATTGTAACTCTTTCAAATTGCTATCTCATTACATATAGTTATGTGAAGACCACCAGTAGTATAGAACTAGAGTCAATAATATATGTTGAGATAATTGAATAATAGTGTTTATGCCATATTTAAACAATTCATGAAAGTAAATTTTCTATATGTTAATTCCAATTATCTTAATGAGAAGCTATTACTTTCGTCAATAATCTCCTTTGCATTAACTAGTTTTATACAAAAGTTGTAACCAATCCTAAAACAAAATCATTTTCAGCAGAATATTGTGATAAATTCAAACAGATAAAAGAGATTTGTTACTAATCTCAAGATCTAAATGGATGAAACATACAATTAAGATATTTCATTTTGCTCATCATGATAAAAGTATTAGTGCTTCCCTTATAACACCCTTTTGATATTCAGCTTGCAATAATGGACAAGTTAGTACATCAGATATCAAAGGAGCCGATGAGGGAAATTGTTGTTCTAACTCTTGGAGCCGGTAATTTGCTTTTTATCTAATGCATGTTGAGTTTTTGCTTTGTCTCCTTTACATTAAAAATTCTGATGATAATTTTTGCATATATGGACAGGTGATATCACCAAATTGGGCCTCGATCTGCTCTATGAATTGCAAGAGGTACTTAATTAGATGATGTCCTTGTCTGCTGCTAGTGTGTTCTTTTCAGCTCCATTCCTGTTTGACTCCTCAAAACTCCTAAGACTTTATGCTTGTTAAAAAAAAAAAAAAAGGATAGAAATAAATTTAGGCCGGATGATAGAAACGAGCCTAATGTTGAATTACTCTATTACACTGAAGATGCAAACGCATCAAAGCTGTCGCTTAGGGACACAATGTCTTTAGTAATATTGGCAAAGTTGATACCGAGTGATTTCTTACAATTTGACCATTCCCATAGCTGCTGGATCCAAGCATTGGTGCCTCTTTGATGGAAATTTTAGTGATACTTTCCATTGAAGGTATGACACCTAGAATAAATGGGATTGCTTACACGTTCTCACTTATCCTATATATTGCAACGTTAATAGAAGGTTGCTAGAAAGGTATCATCAATGTAAAGGAGGATAGGAGCCTCAAAATCCAGAAGAATGGGCAAACATGAATATGTTGCTTTACTTCGAGCAAAGCCCATATCCAAAAAGTAAAATTTTGACTTAAAGTTTGTTTAACGAAATTTAGGTTTTGATTTGCACTAAAATTTATTTTCCCTCAAAATGATCATTTTGAATCTAGACAAAAAAATTTAACTTAAATCAAACTTCTTTTATATCTTTGAAACGAACAAGCCAAACAGGGCTTGAAAAATACTTAGTTTCAAGAAAAGGACCTTATATTTTCCTTGAAAATGCTCTGAACTTGAAAATTTGTTTCCAACCTGGAAAAATTATATTCCATCCCAGAATTTATCACACTTTTAATTTCTTACTTTTTTGGCTTTCTTTTATTTTCTTATTTTTACGTTCCTTATTTTCTAAAACCCTCCTAGGAACTAAACTACCAAGATGGATCGATGGGCAAAAGGGGTATTTACAAAGATTCAAATGGAAAAAGTAGGTTTATATGCATACATACATACATACATACATATATATATATGGTGTTTGATTATAGAAATGATCAACACTAAGTAAAGATACACTGTATTATACATCACTAACCACATGGCGTGCCTATCAACTATTAGAAGACATTCCGTTTTTCACATGAAATAACTATGCCTAGCACGGGAAAGACGCACCTCCCTAAAATGAAGAGCCTCTGGATAAAATATATATAGTCGAGAGGTGGCGAAACCTTGCCAAGCAAAAAGGACTTCTGTCACACAGTTTCGCTTCAAGACGTTGTAGTTCTTGCTTTTAGTTAGAAAAAGGACATGATGTCTCGTGAACCAGCGAAGTAAGTTACGGGGAAACACTAAACAGAACAGGAAGAGCATACCAGAGATGAGAAGGGGAGAGTATCAAAAAGGAACCAACACAAAGCAAATTTTGCAAAATGGAGCAAAATCAAAAGGAACCACGAGACACGCAAGTAAGCCAGAGAAATTATATCAAGTAAAACCGATCACATGCTCTCTACAATGACAAAAACTTTGGTAAGACTAAAATACCGTTTAGTTGATAGACTTTCTCAAGTACCAAGACCCACTGACCTCAAGCATTTAAAGCATTCTCATAGATTTTCTTCAATTCCTCAACTGACTTTGCCTTTCGATAGACCCTTTCTCTATCCTCAGACTCGGTTACTTTACGCATTAAATTTAAAATATGCATTTTTTTGTCAAAATCTGCATAATTTTGGTATATTATCAATCTTCTAGCTGTTTCTTTCTCTAAAAAGAAAACTCAGTTTAAAAATCGCAAATCCAATCTCAAGTACAAATATTCTATAGTAATGTAATGGGTTAATGTCACGGTTGGTATCCTAACTTACAGTGAACAAATAGACGAATGATAACTTAACATATGTTGTCAATTGCTATGTATGACTCTAGTTAAGACGAATCAAAATAAATTACATAAGTGCTCATACAGTAACCAACAAGAAACTCCTAAGCCTTGAACCCATTCCACCATATTTTATATCTCTGTGCTTCCTCTTGCTTTCATGTCCTTACTTAGCATTTTTTATTATATAGAAGGGAAGCTAAAAGAAATACTTTATGTGGGACAAATGATAATATAAGGGCTTTTCGAACCACAAGTTTGTAATTTTACTTATACAAGAGTTGTTTTTCAACTTGATTTTTCTTTCTCCATTTGAGTTCCAAATCTCATAAAGTTACTATATCTTTAATCTACCCTAAGATTAATCGTAGATTATACAAAATTTTTATCTAAAATATGCCAAAAGCACATTCAAAAATGGAATCAAAGGTGACTCTTCACTATTACAAAAGGATCACCACATATATATATGCATATATATTTTGAATTTAAGTTGACATTTTAATTATCTTCAAGCGTGTTCTTTTGATAAAGTTATTCAACACATATTCCAATATGTACTAAATTTCATTACATGTAATTTGTATAGATATTTAATGATAAAAATTGAATCTTTAACATATATATATTTTCCATACATAATTTATATGAAAAAACAAGTGAAGCTTGATTTTTGGATTCGATAAACAAAGAAGAGAGAAAAACCTACTAAATGTAGCATGTTCGAGTTGCTCCATTGCTATCAGATTTGGATTTTGTCTAAGTTAAAATATCCAATTTAGGAAACCTATTTTAGGCATGTTTCTCAAGTGTAAGAGGGTGTCTTTGTTGTGGTGGTGGTGGAAGAATTGTAATAATGTTAGAGTAGAGCTTTGGAGTGAGGTTATATTTAGATTTAGTTGATTGTACAAAAATATATATATAAAAGAAAAGTGAGGTCTGTATGGAGATATCTGATCTAAAAAGGAGGAAGATGAAGGCTTACCCACATGGTGGAAATGAAACCCTTCTCTTTTATATTTAAAAAATTATGAAAAAACACCTAATAAGGTGTTGAGATATGGCAAGAGAAGAGGGAGTGGATAGCTCAGGTTGTTTATTTTGCATGTTTTTCACATGTTATAACATGTGTCGGGGTTATATTGGTTGAAGAATTCATGTAGGTTAAGGGCATCTAATAGAATTAAGTTAGGTATTAAATATGACATCTAAAAGTTAAATTAAGTATTAAGTTGACTAATTAAAAATTTAGATAATAAATTAAAAAAGTGGTAAAATTGAGATGCCAATCTTTGATTCTCGGCTTTAAGAGGCTGTAATGGCACTAATTCTGAGTAAACATGGTAGATGAATTCCTTAAATACCTGAAATGCAAGTATAACTGCATCCTTGTCTAGATAAAGTGTGAAGTTACTAGTGAAATTGAAGCTACCGGTCAACCATCTCCCGGTCGGCACGGTAAGCATCGCACCACCTTGAGAAGTGAACTGGCGGAGATGATCGATCGCCGCCTTGAAAGCCTTGGTGTTCGACGTCTTCCTATCGCCTACTCCTCTGAAATCCGTCAGTTTTGCGCTATGTGCATGGCAATTCACGGCCTGATACTCCTCCGCGCATTCCACCACCTTTGCGGCGGTCGATGCCAATGCTAATATCAATACTACTGCAAATCTTGTAACTGCCATTGCCTGCTGAATCACGTAATCAAACAATCATAAAAAAAAAAAATAAAAAAAAAATAGATATATATCAAATGCCGTTACTAATTCATGATCTCACACGTACAAAAGGAGAACCTCGAAAAAAAGTACTAGATAACTTGCATGCGGTTTTCCATTACATAAGGTACGTGTATTTATAGTGGTGGAGATTCAATTAGAGTGATAGGAACTAATGGATGGCCATAAAAAGATGATATGATGATGGAAACTGAAGATCGTCAACATTAAAAAGGTTAGTATGGATCGCACATGTCAAATGAAACGGTCGTTACTATGCAGGGAAAGAACACAAACAGTTGCATTTGCATGGTTTTTATATATGAATAAAAATCGTAATATAAGTACTTCCTATTTACCTTTTAATAGAATCTTTTAAGATGGCATAATGGGTTTTTAATGCAAGGCATTTACTTTCTGGAACAAAGTGGTCAGTATATCTTGTATAATGGCTGCTAGTTTGGTATGGTAAAAAATTGGCAAATTCTACTGTCACTTTACTTTATTATAACGTTATGTTCAATTTTAGTAAGCCAAATAGTAAAAATAGGATATGTCAACAACTTTATTTTTACTAGTGATAGATATAGTTTATTGAAATTTTATAAAAACAAAGTTGTTCACAACTTTCATTTTCTGGTTTATGACATAATATATTGAAATTGAGTATGATTTGTCATAATATTACAACAACATGACATTATTATAAAAAACCCTAAACATATATGCGTGCATACACATACATATATACATATATATTAGTTGATAATGTATTCATATTGTGTGTGTACAAAATAAATAAAGTTTTATTTTATAATCAAATATATTATAATATTAATTTAAAATATTAATAAATGAGGAAGATAAAGAGGTGGGGGGTTGTGAGGAGAAGAATAAGGTAGTGAGAATGTTAGTAGAGAGAGAGAGAGAGAGAGAGAGAGGTCGGATACACTTAGTGAAAAAAAAAAAAAGTGGAAGAGAGAGTAGGAAAGTAGGAGAGAGAATGGGAAAATAGTAGAGAAATGGATAAAGAGAGAGAAAGAGGAGTAAGTAGATAAATTTATCTATTTTNTAGAGATCCCTTTAAATAATGTGATTAACCTTTAAGTAGATAAATTTATCTATTTTTTATAATTTAATAATTTATTTTATTGTTAGTCTTTTTGTTAAATAATATTAAATAAAGGTTAAATAAATAATTTTAAGGGTGACGGTTACTTAAATTCCAAATGGTTTTAATAATACATACATATATATATATATATATGAAAGTTTTTTCTTTTTCTCTTTTCATGCATCTTAATAATCGCATTAAACATCTTTAATTTGTTATTTCCATGTAAATCTAGAAAGAAGTATTGGATTGTTAAATGGGATGAAACTACATATGAATTAGACAATGCTTTAGCAATATCTATTATATTAAAAAGAAAGTCTATTTTTAGTTGTCTTAATTAACAATAATTAAATATTTTTTCATGATAGTTAAAAAAAAAAATACAAACCCATCCCAGTACCACTTAAACCATTTTCTTTACAATCAATTTTCACTACCACTCGAACCATTTTCCCTACATACAAATTAAATAAGTAGGATGTCCATAAAAAAATACAAGCCATTATTCATGCATCTATATTTTAACTTAGTACAAATTTAAATTTATTACACATCCATAATAAAGAATATGTTCCATTGTGCATCCATAGTTTTAACTTTCGATGTATTATTCATATGTTATAGATATTATTTGCTATTTATGTAAATAACTGTGCATTATTCATTTATCATGAATATTATTTACTATTTGTTGCATTTAGATATTGTTATTTGTTATTTTTTTATTTTTTTCCTTCTTTCTTTTCATAGATTTCCTTAGGCTTTTTTTTTCTTCTTAATATTACTCAATTTAACTCTTTACACATATAGCACGGATGCACCCAGTGTTACTCTTATATACATATGAAACGGTGAAAGAGTAGCTAACATGGTTTTATAATGGGTGAGTTTCACATTGTATATATATCTTAGGTTTTTTTTTTTCTTAGGTGGAATATTATGTATTTTATTAAAAATAGCTAAAGAGAGGATTAACCCCTATAACAAGCATTTAAAGAGTTTTCAGCTCCATCTTCGATAGCTTTTTCCTATATACAATTTGTCGTTCTTCAGTTTTTGTTGGTAGTTGATTAAGATTTGCATGTATTAGGCTTGTAAAATAATGCACAATAAAGGGACGTTGGGGGGTTGTTTAACTTGGCCACTTCAATACTTAAGTCAGCAATAGGTTTTTTATGGAATAGAATATTGAGTGTGCAGACTTAGAATGTAGAGTTTGTAGAGAGGGTTATTGTTGGGTAGATGTTTGGTATTTATGGGGAAATGGAGCCAGTCATTGGAGATCAATTGGTGAGAGAGATCCTCTCCTACAAGTGTGAGAGAGAAGAGTTATCGTGTTTGACGTGTTTTTAATATTTAGGATGTGGCTGTTTTATTCTTATCTTGTAGTTTATGACTGTTACAATTTTTCATGGGCCTGGATCACTAAGGGTTAGGTCCGAGGCCTACAGAGGTGAGCCTAGCGAGGCAAGACTTGGCGAATTTGGTTGGGCTTGAGAAGTTTTTGCTTAAAGTACCTTGTCAACACAACCAAATTCGCCAAGTCTTGCCTCGCTAGGCTCACCTCTGTAGGCCTCGGACCTAACCCTTAGTGATCCAGGCCCATGAAAAATTGTAACAGTCATAAACTACAAGATAAGAATAAAACAGCCACATCCTAAATATTAAAAACACGTCAAACACGATAACTCTTCTCTCTCACACTTGTAGGAGAGGATCTCTCTCACCAATTGATCTCCAATGACTGGCTCCATTTCCCCATAAATACCAAACATCTACCCAACAATAACCCTCTCTACAAACTCTACATTCTAAGTCTGCACACTCAATATTCTATTCCATAAAAAACCTATTGCTGACTTAAGTATTGAAGTGGCCAAGTTAAACAACCCCCCAACGTCCCTTTATTGTGCATTATTTTACAAGCCTAATACATGCAAATCTTAATCAACTACCAACAAAAACTGAAGAACGACAAATTGTATATAGGAAAAAGCTATCGAAGATGGAGCTGAAAACTCTTTAAATGCTTGTTATAGGGGTTAATCCTCTCTTTAGCTATTTTTAATAAAATACATAATATTCCACCTAAGAAAAAAAAAAACCTAAGATATATATACAATGTGAAACTCACCCATTATAAAACCATGTTAGCTACTCTTTCACCGTTTCATATGTATATAAGAGTAACACTGGGTGCATCCGTGCTATATGTGTAAAGAGTTAAATTGAGTAATATTAAGAAGAAAAAAAAAGCCTAAGGAAATCTATGAAAAGAAAGAAGGAAAAAAATAAAAAAATAACAAATAACAATATCTAAATGCAACAAATAGTAAATAATATTCATGATAAATGAATAATGCACAGTTATTTACATAAATAGCAAATAATATCTATAACATATGAATAATACATCGAAAGTTAAAACTATGGATGCACAATGGAACATATTCTTTATTATGGATGTGTAATAAATTTAAATTTGTACTAAGTTAAAATATAGATGCATGAATAATGGCTTGTATTTTTTTATGGACATCCTACTTATTTAATTTGTATGTAGGGAAAATGGTTCGAGTGGTAGTGAAAATTGATTGTAAAGAAAATGGTTTAAGTGGTACTGGGATGGGTTTGTATTTTTTTTTTTAACTATCATGAAAAAATATTTAATTATTGTTAATTAAGACAACTAAAAATAGACTTTCTTTTTAATATAATAGATATTGCTAAAGCATTGTCTAATTCATATGTAGTTTCATCCCATTTAACAATCCAATACTTCTTTCTAGATTTACATGGAAATAACAAATTAAAGATGTTTAATGCGATTATTAAGATGCATGAAAAGAGAAAAAGAAAAAACTTTCATATATATATATATATATGTATGTATTATTAAAACCATTTGGAATTTAAGTAACCGTCACCCTTAAAATTATTTATTTAACCTTTATTTAATATTATTTAACAAAAAGACTAACAATAAAATAAATTATTAAATTATAAAAAATAGATAAATTTATCTACTTAAAGGTTAATCACATTATTTAAAGGGATCTCTANAAAATAGATAAATTTATCTACTTACTCCTCTTTCTCTCTCTTTATCCATTTCTCTACTATTTTCCCATTCTCTCTCCTACTTTCCTACTCTCTCTTCCACTTTTTTTTTTTTTCACTAAGTGTATCCGACCTCTCTCTCTCTCTCTCTCTCTCTCTACTAACATTCTCACTACCTTATTCTTCTCCTCACAACCCCCCACCTCTTTATCTTCCTCATTTATTAATATTTTAAATTAATATTATAATATATTTGATTATAAAATAAAACTTTATTTATTTTGTACACACACAATATGAATACATTATCAACTAATATATATGTATATATGTATGTGTATGCACGCATATATGTTTAGGGTTTTTTATAATAATGTCATGTTGTTGTAATATTATGACAAATCATACTCAATTTCAATATATTATGTCATAAACCAGAAAATGAAAGTTGTGAACAACTTTGTTTTTATAAAATTTCAATAAACTATATCTATCACTAGTAAAAATAAAGTTGTTGACATATCCTATTTTTACTATTTGGCTTACTAAAATTGAACATAACGTTATAATAAAGTAAAGTGACAGTAGAATTTGCCAATTTTTTACCATACCAAACTAGCAGCCATTATACAAGATATACTGACCACTTTGTTCCAGAAAGTAAATGCCTTGCATTAAAAACCCATTATGCCATCTTAAAAGATTCTATTAAAAGGTAAATAGGAAGTACTTATATTACGATTTTTATTCATATATAAAAACCATGCAAATGCAACTGTTTGTGTTCTTTCCCTGCATAGTAACGACCGTTTCATTTGACATGTGCGATCCATACTAACCTTTTTAATGTTGACGATCTTCAGTTTCCATCATCATATCATCTTTTTATGGCCATCCATTAGTTCCTATCACTCTAATTGAATCTCCACCACTATAAATACACGTACCTTATGTAATGGAAAACCGCATGCAAGTTATCTAGTACTTTTTTTCGAGGTTCTCCTTTTGTACGTGTGAGATCATGAATTAGTAACGGCATTTGATATATATCTATTTTTTTTTTATTTTTTTTTTTTATGATTGTTTGATTACGTGATTCAGCAGGCAATGGCAGTTACAAGATTTGCAGTAGTATTGATATTAGCATTGGCATCGACCGCCGCAAAGGTGGTGGAATGCGCGGAGGAGTATCAGGCCGTGAATTGCCATGCACATAGCGCAAAACTGACGGATTTCAGAGGAGTAGGCGATAGGAAGACGTCGAACACCAAGGCTTTCAAGGCGGCGATCGATCATCTCCGCCAGTTCACTTCTCAAGGTGGTGCGATGCTTACCGTGCCGACCGGGAGATGGTTGACCGGTAGCTTCAATTTCACTAGTAACTTCACACTTTATCTAGACAAGGATGCAGTTATACTTGCATTTCAGGTATTTAAGGAATTCATCTACCATGTTTACTCAGAATTAGTGCCATTACAGCCTCTTAAAGCCGAGAATCAAAGATTGGCATCTCAATTTTACCACTTTTTTAATTTATTATCTAAATTTTTAATTAGTCAACTTAATACTTAATTTAACTTTTAGATGTCATATTTAATACCTAACTTAATTCTATTAGATGCCCTTAACCTACATGAATTCTTCAACCAATATAACCCCGACACATGTTATAACATGTGAAAAACATGCAAAATAAACAACCTGAGCTATCCACTCCCTCTTCTCTTGCCATATCTCAACACCTTATTAGGTGTTTTTTCATAATTTTTTAAATATAAAAGAGAAGGGTTTCATTTCCACCATGTGGGTAAGCCTTCATCTTCCTCCTTTTTAGATCAGATATCTCCATACAGACCTCACTTTTCTTTTATATATATATTTTTGTACAATCAACTAAATCTAAATATAACCTCACTCCAAAGCTCTACTCTAACATTATTACAATTCTTCCACCACCACCACAACAAAGACACCCTCTTACACTTGAGAAACATGCCTAAAATAGGTTTCCTAAATTGGATATTTTAACTTAGACAAAATCCAAATCTGATAGCAATGGAGCAACTCGAACATGCTACATTTAGTAGGTTTTTCTCTCTTCTTTGTTTATCGAATCCAAAAATCAAGCTTCACTTGTTTTTTCATATAAATTATGTATGGAAAATATATATATGTTAAAGATTCAATTTTTATCATTAAATATCTATACAAATTACATGTAATGAAATTTAGTACATATTGGAATATGTGTTGAATAACTTTATCAAAAGAACACGCTTGAAGATAATTAAAATGTCAACTTAAATTCAAAATATATATGCATATATATATGTGGTGATCCTTTTGTAATAGTGAAGAGTCACCTTTGATTCCATTTTTGAATGTGCTTTTGGCATATTTTAGATAAAAATTTTGTATAATCTACGATTAATCTTAGGGTAGATTAAAGATATAGTAACTTTATGAGATTTGGAACTCAAATGGAGAAAGAAAAATCAAGTTGAAAAACAACTCTTGTATAAGTAAAATTACAAACTTGTGGTTCGAAAAGCCCTTATATTATCATTTGTCCCACATAAAGTATTTCTTTTAGCTTCCCTTCTATATAATAAAAAATGCTAAGTAAGGACATGAAAGCAAGAGGAAGCACAGAGATATAAAATATGGTGGAATGGGTTCAAGGCTTAGGAGTTTCTTGTTGGTTACTGTATGAGCACTTATGTAATTTATTTTGATTCGTCTTAACTAGAGTCATACATAGCAATTGACAACATATGTTAAGTTATCATTCGTCTATTTGTTCACTGTAAGTTAGGATACCAACCGTGACATTAACCCATTACATTACTATAGAATATTTGTACTTGAGATTGGATTTGCGATTTTTAAACTGAGTTTTCTTTTTAGAGAAAGAAACAGCTAGAAGATTGATAATATACCAAAATTATGCAGATTTTGACAAAAAAATGCATATTTTAAATTTAATGCGTAAAGTAACCGAGTCTGAGGATAGAGAAAGGGTCTATCGAAAGGCAAAGTCAGTTGAGGAATTGAAGAAAATCTATGAGAATGCTTTAAATGCTTGAGGTCAGTGGGTCTTGGTACTTGAGAAAGTCTATCAACTAAACGGTATTTTAGTCTTACCAAAGTTTTTGTCATTGTAGAGAGCATGTGATCGGTTTTACTTGATATAATTTCTCTGGCTTACTTGCGTGTCTCGTGGTTCCTTTTGATTTTGCTCCATTTTGCAAAATTTGCTTTGTGTTGGTTCCTTTTTGATACTCTCCCCTTCTCATCTCTGGTATGCTCTTCCTGTTCTGTTTAGTGTTTCCCCGTAACTTACTTCGCTGGTTCACGAGACATCATGTCCTTTTTCTAACTAAAAGCAAGAACTACAACGTCTTGAAGCGAAACTGTGTGACAGAAGTCCTTTTTGCTTGGCAAGGTTTCGCCACCTCTCGACTATATATATTTTATCCAGAGGCTCTTCATTTTAGGGAGGTGCGTCTTTCCCGTGCTAGGCATAGTTATTTCATGTGAAAAACGGAATGTCTTCTAATAGTTGATAGGCACGCCATGTGGTTAGTGATGTATAATACAGTGTATCTTTACTTAGTGTTGATCATTTCTATAATCAAACACCATATATATATATGTATGTATGTATGTATGTATGCATATAAACCTACTTTTTCCATTTGAATCTTTGTAAATACCCCTTTTGCCCATCGATCCATCTTGGTAGTTTAGTTCCTAGGAGGGTTTTAGAAAATAAGGAACGTAAAAATAAGAAAATAAAAGAAAGCCAAAAAAGTAAGAAATTAAAAGTGTGATAAATTCTGGGATGGAATATAATTTTTCCAGGTTGGAAACAAATTTTCAAGTTCAGAGCATTTTCAAGGAAAATATAAGGTCCTTTTCTTGAAACTAAGTATTTTTCAAGCCCTGTTTGGCTTGTTCGTTTCAAAGATATAAAAGAAGTTTGATTTAAGTTAAATTTTTTTGTCTAGATTCAAAATGATCATTTTGAGGGAAAATAAATTTTAGTGCAAATCAAAACCTAAATTTCGTTAAACAAACTTTAAGTCAAAATTTTACTTTTTGGATATGGGCTTTGCTCGAAGTAAAGCAACATATTCATGTTTGCCCATTCTTCTGGATTTTGAGGCTCCTATCCTCCTTTACATTGATGATACCTTTCTAGCAACCTTCTATTAACGTTGCAATATATAGGATAAGTGAGAACGTGTAAGCAATCCCATTTATTCTAGGTGTCATACCTTCAATGGAAAGTATCACTAAAATTTCCATCAAAGAGGCACCAATGCTTGGATCCAGCAGCTATGGGAATGGTCAAATTGTAAGAAATCACTCGGTATCAACTTTGCCAATATTACTAAAGACATTGTGTCCCTAAGCGACAGCTTTGATGCGTTTGCATCTTCAGTGTAATAGAGTAATTCAACATTAGGCTCGTTTCTATCATCCGGCCTAAATTTATTTCTATCCTTTTTTTTTTTTTTTAACAAGCATAAAGTCTTAGGAGTTTTGAGGAGTCAAACAGGAATGGAGCTGAAAAGAACACACTAGCAGCAGACAAGGACATCATCTAATTAAGTACCTCTTGCAATTCATAGAGCAGATCGAGGCCCAATTTGGTGATATCACCTGTCCATATATGCAAAAATTATCATCAGAATTTTTAATGTAAAGGAGACAAAGCAAAAACTCAACATGCATTAGATAAAAAGCAAATTACCGGCTCCAAGAGTTAGAACAACAATTTCCCTCATCGGCTCCTTTGATATCTGATGTACTAACTTGTCCATTATTGCAAGCTGAATATCAAAAGGGTGTTATAAGGGAAGCACTAATACTTTTATCATGATGAGCAAAATGAAATATCTTAATTGTATGTTTCATCCATTTAGATCTTGAGATTAGTAACAAATCTCTTTTATCTGTTTGAATTTATCACAATATTCTGCTGAAAATGATTTTGTTTTAGGATTGGTTACAACTTTTGTATAAAACTAGTTAATGCAAAGGAGATTATTGACGAAAGTAATAGCTTCTCATTAAGATAATTGGAATTAACATATAGAAAATTTACTTTCATGAATTGTTTAAATATGGCATAAACACTATTATTCAATTATCTCAACATATATTATTGACTCTAGTTCTATACTACTGGTGGTCTTCACATAACTATATGTAATGAGATAGCAATTTGAAAGAGTTACAATCTTTTAGATTGTGTGAATGTAATATCTATACCAAGAGCTGTGTAATCACAACCCTTTTGTAAGTATCATCCTTTTCATAAACTATTTATCTTTGAACACATAATCAGAAGATTGTTAATGGCAAAAAGGTGCAGTAATGAAAAATTGCAAGTAACAAATACAAAATATATATATGTATATGGCTATAAGGTATCATTAATGAAAAAGTATCAAATGATATGGATAAAATTTAAAATGATCAAAAGGTATTATTAATAAAAAAGGTACAAGTAAGGAAAGTTTTCAAAATGCACAAAACTAAAAAAAGAATTGTTAATGGCAAAGGTATTATAAATATACCCATATATTTATCATATATCTAAGAGAATATATTGTATGACGTATATCTATAAATATATATACATATATTTATCATATATCTAACAGAATATTACAACATCAATAGGTAAATTCTAACATACGGCATATAAAATAAAATAAAATAAAAAATTGTTTGTCTGATAGAGAACATTGAATCAGTATAAGGAATGACTATGTTACCAAATTATAGCCCATGGATATTCCCTCATCAACCATAAGACTCCACTATCAAGAATGATTATATGACCAAGAATCTAATGACACCACTGTCAACATCCATGAAAAGTAGGATTCATCTGAGGTAGCAAGAGAGCCTTGCTTTGTCATACCTGACTAGGTATGTACTCTGTAGGTGGTCCAACAATGCGAGTAACTAGATCTCTTCCACTAACCCACCATTCGTTTTCTTCCCTAGCTGCATAAACCTGGAGATCAGGGAAGAAAAGCATTAAGGGAATTTCTTTTTGGGTGAAAACCTACAGTAATGTCCAAATGGGGCTCGAATTACCTCAGTAACAATAACTTGGTCTGCCTTACTGAGTGCAGTTGCAAACTCATCCATCAATGCCGCCAAACGACTGAACGATAGGCATATGGATAAAGAAGCATTATGTCCTATGCTTTAATTTAAAACTTACGATCTACAATAGCAAATTTGATTCTATTACCTGTAAGTATGGGGCTGGAACACTACTAACAGGGTTTTGAATGGAAACATCTCCCTCATTGCTTGGAGAACTGTATTAATCTCTGTAGGGTGATGTGCATTGTCATCATATACGTGGCATCCATAAATTGTGCCAATCATCTCTAAACGTCCTTCAACACCAGCAAAGCTTTTCAAGTGTGGGCTCAGATGATCAATCAATTCAGTCAATGGCATTCGCCCACTGGACATTGCCATAAGTGAGGCAATAACCTGCGTAAAGCATATGAGCTTACTAAGAGCAAAACTCAACAAAGTAAAGCAATTAAGCGAAACAGCATGAGCAGGATTATATAACGCCTTATTTGCAGTATGCAGGAACACATGACAAATACAGTGTAATAGACTGGGAGAGCATTTTTATCATATATTACCACCTTGATTAGCAAAACCAGCCAAAACTAAAATGTTTCGCTTCCATAATTCTCCATACTGTGATATAGACCAGATGAGGATTCCAAAGTCTCCCTAACCAGATCCACGACTCTGAGAGCACCCTACCTCTTCCTGCCAAGAATTGTCTCCACCGATAGTGTATTCCATCTAAGGACACCCTCTTAATCCTCCTCTTCAGATATGCCAGCCATCAATATATTTGATTCTTATCCACTGATTTGTACATAATGTTGTCCCAAACAAATAATCTACCCAACACATTAACTTTTTGTCACGTTGTTTACAAGAATGTGAATCAACTAGGCATGTTTTCCTTTTATGTGATTATGACAGGGATGTTTACAACCAAATTGCCTCTTCATATTTCACATTCCAAAACATCTCCTCCATAGATGTCATGCTAAAGTTTTGGAAATGCAAATATGGCAATGTTTCAAATCACATTAGAAATTTTGTTTCTATTTTAACACTATAGCACTACGGCTATGGTTGAGGGACTTGAATACTGCAGGCACTTTAATTTCTAGAGTTTTAATCAAAACAGGCTATTGGTAGTGACAAGATGGCTAACCACAGCTGTTACTAGATGGGACATTTGGAATGACAGATGATGAGCGGAGATTCTTCTCAAAGATATCCAAGTCCAGGTTTGTCACATCCGGAGAGAGAAAAACATAGTGGCTGGTTAGCTTGCTAGCAGGCCCGTGAGACTCAATGTAATTACTTCTATACAGATTCAGCACAAATGAACAAACAATTCAAAAAGATTCTATCTCAGGACAGAATTAGGCATGGAAACTTTCAAATTGCATCATGTTAATTTTATGCCTTCAACCTTTTCCTTTATTTAATCATTGGCTCGTTGTTAAGCCAATCCATAAATATTTTAACTGGCAATCACCACTTCCAAATCCTCATCCACTATGACAATCCATTGCCATTCATCACATGGTAATTCACTGAAATTATTCATCCGTAACATTTTATGTGTGGCATTATTCAAAAGGTGTAAAAGTCAATCAAAACAAGTAGATGGAATTTCGAGCTATCACAATTATTTTAATCTTTGTGAGCTTTAATCTGACTTCCCTCTACAGATGAATTTTCCTCAAACTAACATCATGGCACACGTTGACCATCAAAATGTTTCAAGGAGCAACAAGCATGTGATTGGCATGGAACATGGTCCTTCCAAAATAAAAGCCTTGTCTAGCATCAATCATATCTTCTACATTTCAAACAAAAACCAACTCGCTTTTGATAAAATAATCACTTCCCAAAATGTCTCCAAAGCAAAACAATATGCTTATTAGAGCAAGAACTAACTGGTATTGACCACACTAAGAACAATAATATCATTCACGAACGATAGGATAGATGCCAGTATCCTTAAAAAGACCATAGTTGACTTTAACCCCTAAGAGGAAGCCTCTACTTGCTTGAGATCATCCACATAAGGCAGTCTCCATACATAACATAAAAGCATAATTCAATTCACATGGTCAAAAGTATTCTACATATCAAATTGACAAAATAACCCGGTTTCATGGATTCTTCAACTACTATCCACAAATTCATTTGCATCTAACAATGCATCAAG
Source organism: Lumnitzera littorea (assembly GCA_024138015.1). Classification (NCBI taxonomy): domain Eukaryota; kingdom Viridiplantae; phylum Streptophyta; class Magnoliopsida; order Myrtales; family Combretaceae; genus Lumnitzera; species Lumnitzera littorea. Next base: position 124,631,507 of record JAMXBB010000003.1, on the reverse strand, counting down.
AACTCTGTCTTCTTAAATAATGCGGTATGGCATGAAGATTTGAGCTTGAAATAAGCATGTTGTCCAGAACCTAGGCCAGATACTTATAATGTAAATAAATCAGGCTGATTAGGCTAAAATTTTTAGTATCATTGGCTCCCATAACATTTTGTACCAAGGCTGTAAAAGAAATGCAAACTTATTTTTCTAAGGATAGACGATCAGAAGACTCGTTAAAAACAACATTGGATCTACAGTTTTTCATCTTTCCATACTGTTGCGAAGCCAATCTCTTCTACTACAAATCTTCTTTGAACTGGTTTTTCTCATCATCACATATAGTTGCAAATGCACATTACTTGCTAAAGGTCTAAATTATTCCATACAAATAAATTAGCTACTAATGGTGTTAAATATATTATGGATTCTTATATATCAAAATGTGTAACAAATACAAAATATCAACTTTATTGAAAGTGCATCAACAACATGTGGCATTCTATTAGTTCCAAGCACCTACACATAAACTAACAAACAGCGCACAAACCACCACACCACCCGCTCC